>CM033110.1:2973763-3059030 GCA_019321725.1 Paulownia fortunei
TTGATCCGTATTTTTGGATGAAAATATAACAAAGATAAGTTAATTTGATGTATTAGAACTAAATACCAAAAAATAAATTTTTAGTACTTATCTCTTTAGAAAAATTAAATTATTAGGACTACTAACCAACACATTAGTAACATTAAATTCAAAAGTAAACTTAAATATTCACTTATTTATTAATTTGGGCAAGCGATCATTTCAAAGATGAAAAGTTGAGT
The DNA here is from genome assembly GCA_019321725.1 of Paulownia fortunei. Classification (NCBI taxonomy): domain Eukaryota; kingdom Viridiplantae; phylum Streptophyta; class Magnoliopsida; order Lamiales; family Paulowniaceae; genus Paulownia; species Paulownia fortunei. The sequence goes on from CM033110.1 coordinate 2,973,985, forward strand.
TGGGCTTCTCTGGTATTGTGATTAAAATTTTTGTGCTACTCATTTGAACACTATTCAAATAATATTGTGACTTGTGAATTATTAAATATGATTATTATGATTTTATAAAATGCCTACTAAAGAATTAGTTTTAGATTCGAATGATATACCCAATACATATACATTAAGTGCAACATTTACTTTTCGAGTGTATACTTCACAATCATTTATATACCTAATATACCGTATATGAGCTGCATTGTGCCATGAAAATATACCTATATGGGCTAGTGACTGCAAGCTTTGGGACTTGGTTCCTATTTGCACATTTTCATTCAAAACATGATATTAAATTATTAATTCAAAAAAACAAGGCATACATTTGTACTCATTCAGTAATGTAGGTGTAATTTGATTCAATATAAAGTTTTAAATAAGAGTTGAAAAGGTTAAATTTTAAGTATTTTTATGATATTATCTTTAAAAATAGTTGATGAAAGTTAGTGGTGTCACATCAATACTGAAATAATTTCTGATAAATATTCTATATTAAGAAATAAAGTTTTATAATTTTGAGATATCCAATAAAAAAAATAATAAATTTGATATTCTATATCAAGTTGTTAATAGATTGTTGGGATTCATTTAACTACTTTGGTCGTGGGAAGTTAGCCTAATAAGTTCCTCGTCAAACCTACTCAAACTACATCCAATCAAACTCAAGACTCCTCATCACTTTCCCATCCATAAATATGTGATCCAAATTCTGATTCTAAATCATAACACAAGAAAATTGCATCGTTGAACTCTGAAATCAATCAATCCTCAAGAAATCAACCAATGGCAGCCTCCAACTTTCACTTTATTGCATGTTTAATCATGGTGATTTCACTCTCAAGCATCCATGCAACGTGGGCGGCGCGCAAGCTATTGCAAACTTCTCAGCCAGCATTGCCGACAATTCCACCACTGCCCAAGGCCACATTGCCACCACTGCCCGCCGTGCCAAACCTGCCCACCGCCACACTGCCACCACTGCCAAGCACTCCTTTGCCAACTCTACCGAGTATTCCAACCCAGCTGCCAAAGCCCACATTGCCGCCATTGCCGACCACCATGCCCACCATCCCAAATGCGGCGCTGCCTCCACTGCCAGCCACTTCAATCCCTTCAATTCCAACTACAATACCTTCTTTTCCTTTCCTCTCACCACCTCCATCAAACTAGTTCTTGAGATGACATGCCACCATTATTCTATTCTCCATTTTCATTCAATATTATGTGTACTAGTATTATAATTTGTATTTTCATAGGCTTGATTTTCTTTATTAAATATTTGCATATTGCGGTATTGGCAGATAGTGTTGTGATATGGATTCCCATAATTCATTTTGAGTTGAAAGCAATGATGTTTCCTTGGTGATTAACAACTATTACTATGTTGACAATTAGAATCTGATGGCTGAAATCATATATCAGAAATTGCAGAGTGACTAGATGTTATGAATCTATCAATGAAATGACAACAGTACACTAAAATTGTATTAACAATAAATAAGTTCCCAAGCTTGCCTTTTTTATCATTTCTTTACACTCCAACTCTAAACATTGCATAGTTTGACAATATTCATTCAGACCCACAGATATATATTGGTTTGTTTGTCTCAAATTTATTACTTTTATTTTTTTTATTTTTTCTGGTATTTCAAAATAATTCAATTTCTTAAAATAATAATTTTGCAAAGTTATTATTTAATTTAAAGTAATAACGTAACACCAATCAAATGACAACAATTGAGGACAACGGGCACGAGTTAGTCAAACATGAGTCATTTTATTTTTTTTATGTTTTTTTTTATTTTCTTTTTCTTAATTAGTTGGGGGGTAGGAGAGGGAGTAAATTTTATTTAAAAGACTGCAATGAAGCCAATGATCATAATATTAACCATAACATTATGTTACATGACCCCTAAAAAAATTAATTAGCCTTATTATATAATGGCTCATTAATGTTATACTACTAAGTTTTTTGATTCTAAATATACCTAATGACATAATTAAATGTGTAAATATTTTACATATTCTATGTTGGTTGCTATATCAGTCAAACTGACTTAAAACAAAAATACTACAGTTGAATGGTTTATCGTAAGTATAACTCCAATTAATTAGTAGTTTTGATTATAATACTATTTATATTTTTGTTTAGTATTTCAAAATTTGATATTAACTGACATAGTATGCAAGTGTAAAACTAGTTCGTAAGTCCTAATTACTTACTAAAGTGCAATAAAAATACTAGGGCAATAGATTGTTTGAGCGCTCAAACTCTTAAATTTATCATTTTAGTCCTTAAATTCTTAAATATGACATTTTACTTAAGGATGATAATGGGTTCGGATCAAATTCGGACCCGCTTCAGGCGGGATGGGTTTCAATAGTACAAATGGGTTTGGATCTGGATCTAAGTTGAGTCTTGAATTTTTATTTTCAAATCTGATCCAAACTTAGACCTGACCAATTTATTTTTTATATTTTTCAATTTGTTATAAGTACATTTATGTGATGTTATGTTTAAAAAATATATTTTAAAAAAAATAAAAATATATATATTTTTTAATATTTTTAAAATTATAAAACAAGCTTAACGGATATAATGAGTCTTTCCGTCGGATCTGGATTTAGAGTGGATCTAAGCCTTCAACAATCCTAGCAGGTCAAATCTCAAGTTTTGATCAACTTGACCAACATTCGACCCATTGTCAATCCTAATTTTAATTTATACATCAATAAAATGAAGAGACTACAAATTTTTTTTATGATTTATATACAAGATAAGATCTGTAAGTTGTAGCATCTTGAACTCTCTTTTTTACCACTTCGGTAAAGCCTAATTGGCATATCATTTTACTTTCTAAACTGTAGAATCTGTACCAATTTGCAATTTTACTCCAATTTGATTTTTGTTTAAAAGATAAGTGAATTAATTGAGTAATGGAAAGGGTGAAATGGGTGTTTCAAGGATTTCCTGATCAAAATTATATTATTGAAAAAAATCAATTAGAAGATCACAACAAGAAAAAAAAAATCCTAAAAGGCAGGTGCGAATAATTCTCGTTGATTTCATTATACACACTTTAAAAAATAAAACTATATAAAAAATACATGAACATAAATATTTAATGGAACTTGATACTATTATAAAGTGATTAAGTACGTATGTGATTGTTTATACATTTTTATATTGTTCAATAATTAAAAGTTTGTAAAAATTATGTGTGCCTCTATTTTAATCTGAATGATGAAAATTTACACATTAAAATTAATTGGTAGTTCTTGGATTTTCATATATTTTTATTATCATAAAAATGTATTCAAGGAAGTATATATAAACATTATTTTCCTCTACTTCCTTTCCGCGTCTTTGAAATGTTTTTTTGTTAATTAAAATTAATGATAAAAATTTGAGAATACCATATTACCTTTAATATTGGGTGAAACACCAAATAATACTGTCAATCTTGAGAAACTTCATCCTCCTATATCTGAAACTCGGATTTTAGTGAAAAATAATAATAATTAAAACACATCCCTTCTTTTGGTTTAGAAATAGGACATAAAGAAAATACTCGTAGAAATATAATTATGAGAGATTTGTTAATTTATATATGTAATTGATTCTTTTTCCAAACATAATTCACTTTATTTAAATAGTTTTTGAAATGGATACTATTATTGGTCCAAAAAAGAACTCGATGATATTTAATTTAAATAAATTTATTTTATGTTATATTTGCCTCTGCTAAATCTTGGCTATATCCAAAGTAAATGTCTATCTAGCAAAGGGGGTTTGAGCTCTCAAAAATAGTTTGGACTTTCTTTGTGATTTGAAAATGTTTAGAATTTGGAACTCTCCAGAGTCCAAATGCAATAATATGGTTCACTTTTAACCAAAGGTTGTTTCAAAGAATTTTTTATTTTATTTTTTTTTCAAAATCAGGCTTACTAGAATTTATTATTCTATAGTCTATTTTCCTAAATGTTTGAAAACCAGTCCAAATACATTTAAGTTGTCGCTGTATAATAATTATTTGATGTTTGCGACATTTTCAGATTAATTAATTTATAAAGTAGTATCACGTTTATGTTGAAAATATACATATATGTTATATATATACAAAGTCTCCTACATTAATTAATACGTGTACAATGTAGTCTATGTGATAAAACTCATGGTACATTGATTAAGTACAACTAGAAAATCATTAGTCATGACCAAAATAATGAATTTATTGAATTCTTATTCTACAATCTAAATGCTTTCGCATGAAAAAAATAATAAATATATATATATACACACACATTGTACGTGCTTGGATTCATCTAATCTAAAATAAAGTAATTAATTAATTTTATACATGATCATTGATATGTTCAGGACAATTTTTACGTACATTAGAATAGTTGGAGTCCCTCTCCACTCATCCAAACGTGATATTTATCATTACCAAAACAAAATAAAATAAAATAAAATTACAGAAAGCTAAGAGAGAAACGCCATGAATTCCTTATATAAAATAATTTCATATATCACAAGATTTTGTTATATGACTTGAAGGTGATTCACTTACAAGATTCGTCAATTAAAACTACATTACAAGAAATGCCATTAAAAGTTTTTTTTTTAGGAAGATATTAATTGATTCTCAATTCCTTTTTAAGTCAATCTCCTAATAATATAAAATATGAATTGAATCGTAAGTATAAAATATTTATCAACTAATCCTTTAAAAAGTATGTTGTTTTATGTTATAACGTAGCAAACAAAATATGCACAAAGTTGTATGACTATTTCTGACAATTTTGAACTAAATTTTAAGTGAAGCAGTCCATCTGCAATTACAATTCTTACAAACCTCCAGCTGCACTTTCTTGTTACACCTCAAAGCTAAATATGATTACAACTTCTCAGAAGATGGATGACCTTCATTTAACCATCTTTGGCGGAATTTATTAATTAGAATATAGTTTTTTGTAACAAGTCTACTTGATCATGAGAAGTTAACCTAATAAGTTCCTCTTCATACCTACCCAAACCCCATCTAATCAAACTCAAGACTTTTTATCAAATTCCCATCTATAAATATGTGACACCAATCTCTGATTCTAAATCATAACAACAAGAACAATTGCCTCTTTGAACTTTTGAAATCATTCAATCTTCAAGAAATCCATCAATGGCGGCCTCTAATAGTCTCCTTGTTGTATTTTTAATCATGGCGATCTCACTCTCAAGCATCCATGCAAGTTGGGCGGCGCGCAACCTATTGCAAGCTTCTCAACCAGCATTACCGACAATCCCACCACTACCTAAGGCCACATTGCCACCTCTGCCCGCCGTGCCAAATCTGCCCACTGCCACGCTGCCACCACTGCCAAGCACACCTCTGCCAACTCTGCCTGCTAATCCACCTCTGCCAACTCTGCCGACTAATCCATCTCTGCCAAAGCCCACGTTGCCGCCATTGCCAACCACCATGCCCACCATCCCAAACGTGGCGCTGCCTCCACTGCCAGCCTCTTCACTGCCCACCATGCCTTCTATTCCAACCATCCCAACTACAATGCCTTCCTTTCCTTTCCTCTCACCACCACCCTCAAACTAATCCTTCAGATGAGATGCCACCATTATTCCATTCTCCAATTCATTCATCAGGAGATTGACTTTATGTTTTCCTTGTGTTGGTTCTGTATTTCTGTGCCACTATTAGGTGGATAGTAGTTTGCTTCAGTTTCAATTGTATTGTCTTCAAGGATTGTGTTGTTATCTTCATTCTTGTAAACGCATCATGGTACATTACATCCGTTAATAAAATTTTCCCATCGGCTGTTTAGCACCAGTGATCAAGAACTGTTGCAATTACTTTCTTTGGCCAACTTCATCTCCAGCTGATTCACACACACACAAACATATATAGAATTGTTACAAATACTTTGCTTGGCCAACTTTCATCGCCAGCTGATTGAGACACACACACACAGACAAATTCATCTACAATTCAACATTTTGGTGAAAAGAACGATAAATTTCATGCTATATGAGTAGTAGTAAGCTAAATAAGTACCCTCGACCAAAAACCCATCCTTCACATTCAGTTTGGAATGAGACAGTTACATCGGCACTGACAATGATATTGCAGGTGAAGCAAAGTAGCTCTGTTGACAATTTTATACCATGCTGATATTAAAGAGATTTGCGTGATACCCTATTTCATAAATCGACAACCACATAATGTAACACGTCTAACATAAAAGTACTGATTGGGATCGGCATATAAATCTGAAAACAGGTTTTCAATAACAGATAAGTCATAGCTAAAAGCGCAAAATTTCTGTTAGAAAAGATATTATTGACACTTCTACAGATTTTTTTTTTTTTTTTTTTTCAGTGAGAAAAAGCGACGAATTCATTCAACTTACTAAGCCAAATCAGCAATTACAGACATTTTAACAGATTCAGATTGCACCAAATGCTATCAAAAAGGGCCCAAGGGCTTTTATAGATTTGGCAATTATAACCAGTTGCTGAAATACAAATTGGCCCCAAGGATTTACAACCTGTAACTTACCCACAACTCAAACGCCAAAAAAAATGTTTGAGCTGCTCTCTCTAGCTGTTCCCCTTTAGGGCGAACATAATTATTTCCGGGAGGGCAGGTTAGTAAAATGTGCTGTGATTTTATCTACTTCTACAACTATTAGAGTGGCTAATTATCTACTTCTTTAGCAGTCTTAGTATACATGGGGAAGTACCTTCTCCTTCTCAATATGTTCCCCTGAAGCTTCATAAGGTCAACTACCATCAAGCAATATCAGCATCCTCCTCCAAGAACCCAGATTTAACTTCTGATGGCCTCAAGTCGAAGCAGGAATTTTCACACCAGGACGATGACCAGCAGCAGTTTCTGCACTTGCAAGGACTTGAATACAAAGAGGGCAAAGAGATGTCTGAGTCCAACAACAGCCATTATGGTTGGTACCAGCTAGACCCAAATATATAGCCAGATATGTCATCTGCACTAGAATCCTTGGTGCTATCTGTACTATACGAGCCAGCATCAGATGCACTGAAAATGGAAGAACTGTCACTTGATGAATCCACTAAAGGATTTCTATGCTTTGAGTGAAACCCCCAACCCTCGGGATCCACCACATGGTCGCCAGTGAAATCATTGGGAGACATCCAATCAGGGTGTTTATCAGAAACCTGATGCGGCAATGTGGACTCGGTATTCCAACCAGAAGAGTTCAGTTTCGTCTTCAAATTTTTCTTCTTAGCATTGTTACTGGAAGAAATTGCTTCCACGTTTCTCTTAGTTTTCACATCAGAATACACGCTGCTGTTCCTAACAAAAGATGTACCACGCGGAGTATCCCTAAATGGATAGGCATTTTAACAAAAGAAAACAGATGTTTCTGGAAATAATTTACCCAATTAAAATTACCTTGCATAGAAGAGAATGTATGCTTCTACTGATAAGACCGTCTCCAGGTCCACATGGCTTACCTACATGAAGAAAAACTCGTGTTCAGTTATCTTGTATACAGAACGAAAAAACCAATCTAAGTCCCTATTATTAAGTGGCTGGAGAACTGGAGAATATATATCTCAATTACAATACACTATCAGTTATAGTCACCCAGACAGACCAGAATACACAGCCTGTTCAGCCAGGTAAATCTTCTCATTCAAAGGTTATGTACATGGAATGGAACCGATTATAACAGGATCTCACAGTTCTGTATTCTTAACACCTCGGGAAAGGAGGACATAAGACAAAGAAGGAGCAAGAGAGGAACAAATTAACCAATCAGAACCTTCATCACTCCACCACCATCCTCATTCATTCCCCATTTTCCACAGTTTAGTTCGCACAGCTATTCACGATCTTATCACCGCTGACATATTACCATCATATCTTCACCTTTATAATAAGCATCTTCTCATGGTATGGCAGCTCATCATGCCATCAAGCACCCTTTCCTTAAAGATGCATATGCTTAATTCTATGCAAAACAAATGAATTCATGACTGCATGCTTCCCAGATGCATTAAACTCATAAATTCACCACAAAAGAGAAATCATTCAGCAAGCAAACAGCATTCTTACTAATATCCACACTACAGACAAAACAAACCAATCTGCAAATTTTGAGCAAGCTTAATACCATATCCAAAAATAAAGCAAATTTGAAGATAGCTCTGACAGACAATGGTTCATTTCTAATGGAGTAAAAGATAAAAGAGATAAAATAAGTGGAAAACATAAAAGGCAGGATCTCAGTTCCAAGGGGGTAAAGGAGAATGAGAGATGAACAGAGCATGGAGGTGGTGAGTTGAAGAGATGGAGGAAGAAAAAGATCACAGAGAGGAGTGGCTGATATGGACCCTGTGAAGTGCACGGTAGGGACCCATTTTATTCTGTTCCCAATCTCATTCACATTTTGTTCGGAGTACACAAATTAAGAACCAGTTATAATCAGTTTCGCATTGTTATCACTTATCAGGAGAAGGCATAAATGCGATTTTCGAAAGGCATATTAACTGCTGCTAGAGTTCACTTCCCAGACTTATGTCATAGCCACTCATGCTGCTTCCTCCAGGAATGTATACTAGAACAAGGAACTCAAAATCTCTAAATTCATGTGAGAAGATTATGAAAACCATACACATTGTGAGAGAACATAAATAACTTGAAGCAAAAAAAAGTAGTTCAAGATATTTGCATGACAGGATAGTAACATACCCTGCTGTCATCAATTCGATACCAATCTCCTTGGAAATCTTTGACATAACTTACGTAGTGACCACTGTAAGCAGCATTCATTATACCCAAGTGAACCACCACTGCATAGAGATGATATATAGGGTATTTGTCGCTCATCCCACTCATATAAGGAGAAAGGTTCAGAACCTCAGGAAACTGAACTAGCTTATTCAGCTTTTCTAAGTTGCCTGACTGCAAACAGAAATTGCAGAGTAAGATTTAGAATTCATGAACTTGCTAATTAAATGTGCTGCTAAATAAAGATGTATTACCCGAAATCGCTTCAGAACAATTGTAAGGATGTTAGGAGCCTCAAGTACAGTCAATTTCTTCTTAGCTTTCTCATAAGACTTACATCTGCCATGAAAACATATCAGGAGCAATGAAATACATTAAAAATCACTAACAAATAAATAGATCAATCTGTTTTTATGCATTTGAATTTTCATACTCATTCATTGTTTAAGTTCTGCATCCTTAGGCAACATTCACTTCAAATTAACAATTTCAAGGGAGAGAAACAAGAAAGAGACATAATGTTTTTAAGTTTTCAATCTTGGTCTGCTTCTTCAAGATCACCCAGAAAGGTAAGACAAATATAGTTAGGCGTTTTCAATGGCAGTCACTTTTTTCGGACATCAGAAAAGGACAAAAAATCACCACAACAAAAGGATAGCAGGCATACTTACAAACTCATTGCATCATGATCACATCTACATAATGAAAAATTATAACAAGAAAAGGAATGCTGATCATGATCATGATCCTGTTGAATTTATGAGGCCAGCAGATAATGAAAATAATCTAAATTTGTGAGAACCTTCAAGAAACTGTTAACTCCAAGTACGACAGAAAAATGGACAGACCTGCTGCACTTATACTTATCATCTCCACCAAGTGTTTCAGATGTCGTGAATTGCGCAAGAGCCTCTTCAAGTGTATATATATTCCCATCAATCTCCACAGTAAGATCCATCATTCGGTCACATCGCTCAGATCTCCCTAAACACTTCATGCACTTAATCTGGCAAGTGAATTCAACAATAGTTAGCAAAAAACATGATAACACATACTATTACTACAAACCAGATTAACTTGTCCACAAAAACATTAAACACTGACAGGAGAACATCAGGGTTCTAGATATATCAACATAAAGACAGACCTTGGATCGAAGATAACCGCCAAAAGTCAGACCCATAAGTGTTGAATCTTCAGCCAATGAACCAGAAACACCAGCTTCCTCAAGGCATACAGATTGCATTTTGTCAACCACATTCCTGATATAACATAAACATGATCATTGTCAGCTTATTCATACAAAGTTTTCAAACCAATACCAAACATCCATCAGACACTAGCCTCAAAAACTCGTGTGCATCTTCTTCTCTTCCAATCGGCTGTATTTGAGACAGTAGTCCAACTGGAGATAAAGGAGAGTTAGTTTCTTGTCCCTTCTGAATCAGATGTTCAAACTTGCAGATAAAGCACCAATCCCTCTTCCAACCTGAATCATTGTAACAAAAGCAGGCATAAAAAACAAAACCATAAAAAGTTTGAACAATTTAACGCCCAGAAGTGAATCATAAAGTGATACTTGCATGTTTTTGAATGCAACCCTTGAAGAAGATAAGAAGTAATCGGCCGTGTAAAAGTCAGACACTGCAGCACAGCATTTGCATAACAGCTGCAAGAAGAAGAAGAAGAATAAGTTGCACAATATGCAAGAAAAGAGAGCAATCACACATGCTGGCACAAATCAAAAGAAAGAAATCTGTATTTAGAAACATGTAGACTTAAATAGAAGCAGCATATTTGCAGCATAAAAGACCAGTGTGGAACGCATCAAATATTATCATTTGCATCATTTATAATTAATATTCTTGTCGTATAATTTTCCTGCAGCTCAATGTATTTTTTCCAAGGTATGTGTCTTCTAGCAAACCCTTCATCAAATATCACCAAAAAAAGAGGTTAAACATCATAGGGTTGTCCGGATTCCAGCAAACTCTTTACAATAAAAAGAAACCAGCAAATTCATTACACAAAGAACCCAACAGTACAGGCCAACCTTCACAAGAATACAAGGTTCTGTCATACTCCAAGAAGGAAAGCAGAAAAGCTCTCTCTTAAGATGGTAAACTTAAAAAGAGAATTGAGGCCACTAAATTTAAACAAGTTTCATGTTTTAAAACCTCAGAAATAGTACAAAGTAGCAAAGAATATAAGACACAGAAATATCTCTACCAAACAACCAGTTATGGATGATCACAGATTCATGTGCCCACACGGCCACACCCCTAGCATATGTGATATAACAAATTCACATACACATATCCTAAGGACAGCATAAACAAGCAGAGTGATGAAACATAGTCGAGATTTCAATTATATTAAACCAATATATGCCACCCACCTATTTCCACAGTTGACAAGGCCAAATGGATGAAGTTTCACATCATCACAAGAGTACAATTGCATGAAAAGCTTAAGGGGAAACATGATCTGTTAAGAAGAAAACATGATCCATGAATAACATGATGAATAATCTATGGTGAACAAAACATTGGAATGCTAAAACCTAGAGATTTGACATTCAAAAAAATTAATTGAAAAGCAACCTTATGATTATAATTTCCACCAGAATCCTTAACCATATTTGACTGCTTTGGTGCTCTAAAATGTTGTACAAATTTCCGTACTGATGTTTTCAAACTTTTGCTTGTAGGTTGTGACAAATTTCGAACACCTTCAATCTCTGAAGAAATGACCTGAGGACCACCAGTCTTTGTAGGCAGCTTCTGACAATTGCCTGAACTCCTAAATGTTGTTATTGATCTTGTTACGTTACTGTTGCACACTTGTGATTCATCCAAAGGCGGCATCTTCAAAGATTTTGAGCATTCTGAAGTCAGTTCTACATTTGGCATTTGATCATTGCCTGAAGCCATAAAAGATCTCGTCGCTTTACTAGTAGACATCTGTGCTAAATTTTTCCAATCTTCAGCTGAAGATGTCCTTACAGAACTAGAGGATTGTGAACTCCTCAACTCAATTGCACCCAGTCCAAACTCTTCCAACACAGCAACTCCATCTCCTTTTCTTTTATCTTTAAAGCTAGTCGAATTGAGGCTTTCATCAGTCTTAGTAGCTAGTGTCTTTTCAATCTTGTTACCCCAGGGTGGGTGATTTACAGAATAAACAGGAAGGGATGGGCTTGGTACATCTGCATCATCAGAGTCAGAGATAGTTTGTGACAAGTTCGAATCATTACCAACAGAAGGTGCTTTATCTGGCCGGATAGGAGTTCCCAACTCCACAACCTCACTGATAGAAGCATCAAATGATGATTCACTTCGGTCAGTGGAAGAAAAGAAGCAAGACGTTGAGCTACTTGAAGATCCAGAATCATCAAGTTCTTGACTGGGATCAGAACAAATTTTCGCTTCATCATTCAAATGCATCGCAAACTGATTTTCTGAAGCTGTTTCCACAACACATTCACTTTCCTTGCTAGCATGCAATGCAGTTGCTGGCCGACAGTCATCCTTATGACCTTGTCTCCAATGAATTATTTGGCACTTACCAGAACTAGAAAACAACGAAATAAAAATGTGAACTGGAGGGGAAAGAAAAAAGAGCAATCAAATTAGAAGTAAAAATGATTTTCTTAACAAAGAAATAATTCCATGACTCAGAATAACCAACAAGATCTTGTAAGTTATCTTTCATATCTTGTATTAGTCAGTACTTTTTGACCGAATTCCTGTTGAATATAGAAAATAAACCCCTCAACCCTACATGAATCATGCACTCAAAATGCCAGATTCCATGCAAATGTTACAATAGGATATGAAATTCCAATCAGAACCAAACTTCGCAATTGCTACTCAATTAGACGAAGTTCATAGAAAAAAAAGAGTTCATAAGCTCACATCCATAGCAAGATCTGATGTCAACATCACAACTCTAGCATCTATCTCACAAGTTAAGTGATGCATCTACTTAAAGCATCCCTTACTTGATGAGCCATGTCCAAAATGCATATTCGATTATGAGAGTGTTCATGAAGCCAAACATCTTAGAATGAAAGAATGCAAGAGACATTATAAAACAGCTTTAAGTAAGGTTTTCTTTCTCTTACTTGGCACAACCAAGTAACATCATTCATAGTGAATTTTTAACTTCAGACGTTCATCTGAGAGTCTACTGTCTATAACCATTTCAATAATTTTATATGTATCTTCTTGTATGGTCTTTGCTTCACAGCGTCCAATTATTCTATACTTACAAGCATAGTTCATTGTTTTAAAAGGTGACAATACATATTGAACATGCATATGTCCATGCCTCTACTCAATGATACACCAGCCTGGACCACTAAATTTCTCATGTAAAAACACTAATTATTTGACGACAATGTACTTTCAAAGTAGTGATGGGATATTGCTCAATACAACAGTCCGCAAGGCTCAAACCCTATCAAAATTTTCCAAGAGCATTTAATTCACCACCAAATCATAACCCTGAATGGACTTGACCAATATAAGCCAAAGCTTTGGAACTGCCATCATAAGGTGGCCAACGTAAAATCTGAAGTGTGAAACCTCAAAGCTGCTGGTCTAATTATCCTAGCATGGCAGCACGCAGATGCATAAGCAATTACATGGTCAGAGAAAACACCACATTGGAAAGCTTAATCAACCCTGAAGCTTTTTGGTCTAAAGAGTGCACCCGTTGTATCTTAATATGCAGTAAGAGTATTTGAATGGTTTCAGTGTTGTAGCTGTCAGATTATACTGTTATCTTGTTTCATTTTTAAGATCAATGCATTTGATGGAAAATTGAAGGTAATATCTGTAGAAAATATTCAATTCTTGTACCATGTTCTGTTTTGAGTTTCTTAAGGGATTTCAAATCTTGGAATGACTCAAGAATTTCAAATAAGTTGCCTTACTTAGATTAACATCGGTAATAAGATCCAGACTAAAAACTCCTACATTGTATTATAGTTCTTCAATAACTCTCAAGTTTCAATCTATCTAGATTCATTAATATTGTCAATATAACTTTCAATTTTTATCAGACCAAATATTAGAAAACAAACAATAGGAAACGTCAACTTCTGTACTTAAAGATTCCAAGAAATACAACTTAATTTAATTTAAACTCATGGAAAATTATATATCAAAAATTCAGTTCTTGTTCAAGGAACATAATGTAAGCAACCATACGTCAAGGTTGTAACACAATCTTGTGTGTGTCTATCCATTCTGTAGGTTTTCTAATAGGTCATTAAAGTTTAGGATCGATTGAAAGTTTGCATTTAAACATGTATGCCAAGTTTCCTTAATCTGCAAGATTATACTCAGCCCCTGACCTTATCCTGCAATAACTTTATAATGAAGGAGAGAGCAAAGAGAACGAGATGTTCATAGCGAACTTTTTCACAATTTGAAACTACTTTCTTCATTTCTACTCCTACTTCCACCTTTATACCTCTTTTGAATGGACTTGTGAGATGTTAAAACTCTCATTTAACTCCAAATTAATTTTTCCGCACTAATACTAACAATCCAACCCAAGACCTTGTTACACAGAAGAAGTAACGTTCTAATTGCAAAATTTACAACTAAACTTTCTTCATTCCATCTTTGTTCAGTCTACTACAAACAAACCACCACAAAGTCAAAAGATTCAAAACCTAATGGTGCCTCATGATATTCTAAAATTAAAAAGTCCTCTTCACCACAAAGAATGCATAATATTCGAATACCAAGGTCAGCATGACGTTTGATCTCAAAAACATCCATAAACGCATGCCCATATGGACCCCAAAGAAAAACAACCTCCACTAACATAAACCACAATACCAAAAAATAAAAGAAAGAAAATCATAGTTCCAAACCATTTATAGGAAATCTTGTCGTAACTTTAGCTCTATAATTAATAGGCACCTCTCCGTTGCCATGAGAAAAAATGATACCTATCTCCCAGCGGCTTTAGCCAGTACTCTTTGAGATATGAACTGGTTTAGCACATCAAACTAGATTCATATAAAGAACCACTGATTTTTGTCCTCCACAAAAGAAGGTGATTAGAGGAAGCTCTTCACCTCCTTTTGAAGCGTGCAACGGTAAAATTGATCATCACTTAAGGTCACTGTGTTTTCACTATTGGTACCATGAGATAAAGACTGCTCCAATACCGCCCCCCCCCCCCCCCCCCCAAAAAAAAAAAACCCTGCCTCTCATGCTTTTAATAATATTCTGAAGAAACAGGATGAATCAGTAGAACATGCATTGCGAGTGAAGAAAACTAGTAGAAAACACTATATTGCATGTCATAGGATTAGAGCACTTGGCCTCAGACCCATTACATCCATTAACTGTGAAATTGTGGGTACACAGGAAGTTCATGACTTATGTCCCATTTGAAAAAAATTTGTCCCACTATCATATGTTAACTTAAGGACGATCCATTACTAAAATTTCTAGAAAAAGCCTTCGTTTATAACAAGAATAAATTTATCAAAGTCTGAATCCTATTGGCGCCAAAATGGAATTTTTAATAATTTTTTTAATCTTTGTTTCTGTCAAAACCATAATGAAATTCTGACAAATTTTCGGATCTATTTTTCTCTCAAACACAGCATGTAGCTTTAACATTTCCATCTTTCTTGTATCAACTTATAGTTTAAGTTAAAAACATAATACTTGATAGGCCTCACATCTAGCACCACTCATCTCCTGCGCTGGATGTTAAGCCTTCAGCCCACCCCACCCCACCCCACCGCCACCCCCCAAAATCATAAGAGATTTTGTCCCCCATTTGATCCCATGAACTTCCAGACAATACACCTGCCAACAAAACCCATATCTTTTTACTTTCTTAGTGTTATCCAATTGACTGCCTATTCAACCATACTATCTCTCATTCTCCTTCTTGCCCATTTGCTCTACTTCCATTCAAACAAGTCTTCTGATCTTTAATCACCCAACGAACGTGTATATCCTCAATCCTTTTTTTGATTCAAATCAAACCTTTGGATTTTCATACAATCAATAAAAATGATCGATTAGTCATGGCCCTAAATTCCAAATCAGACAACAAATCACTCCTAAACGTAAAATTCCAAATTCAAAATCATAAAAGGCAACCTTAGAGCAACAAATTCAACAAAACACGCATTCAAAGATTAACAATTCCGAAAATCACGTAGGCATGACTACACTCACCAGTATCTAACAGCTTTACACCGAGAGCACCTAGTAGTGGTGGGGCAATGACAAACAGCACAATAATACTGCTTTTCAAGCTGCGGCTGCGGAGGCGGAGGCGAATTATACTCTTCAATAGCTTGAAGCTTAGCAATTTCCGCCTCTTCTTCCGAGGCCACAGCCACCAGCCTCAGAATCTCCTCCTTCTTCGCAGCCCCATTCCTCCACTTGTGTCGGACTACGAGGCCGAAAATCAGTAAAATCCCCACAATCACTAGCATTGGTTTTTGTTGATTTCAATCAAATTAACCGGCGGCGAGGATTAATTCAGAGCTGAATAGAAACCCTAAGAACCGGATTTTCTTGCAATTCATAGAGGTTCGGAGTAGCGCCGGTGGTGGTGGTGGTTGTGGTGGTGGTGGCGGCGGCGGAGGAGGAGGAGGAGGGTGGTGGAAGAGGATGGGTAAAACTGGAAAGTGAAGAAAGGGAATTTCGGTGAGTGGATTGTGAAATATACCCAATTAAAAAGAGAGAATATAAGAAAGTAACGTACAGATAGAGATTAGAACCTGTTTGGTTGGGTGGGAATTTCTACCCTATTATTGCTTTTTCCTTTTCTAACTTTTCTTAGTTTTTTTCCTTTTAATTTTTTTTTTTTCATTCATTTCACTTAAAATGGCCCTATATGTACTGTATTTAATTTAATTAATATATATTTTGTTTATTTCTTGTCATAAATAGGATATACAAAATCGTATTCTGATTAATTACTTTTTCAAATTTATTTTTAGCGTGCGTAGGTTAATTATTATTCTTTTCTTCATAAAAAGGAAATCTTATTCTTATTGTCTCAGGAGAAGTAATTATTTTATATTTCTTTTTGGATTGTTTTTGAGATTTACTATGTGCACTTTTAAAAAGTGTGAGTGTATTATTATATGCAAAACTTCTGTAATAATTTAAATATTGTGCTCACAATTATAAGAATACTTTTTATTTTTCGTCATTATTGTAGTGAGAAATGTCATCGTCAAAATTATCAAGATTAAAAAATAATATATATATATATATATATATATATACATATAAAAAGTTTTTTTTTTTCTTTTTGTTACAAAAGAGAAAACAACTACCTAATACACAGCCAAAAAAATGACCATTAAAGGCCATGATAGCTTTTGGGAAAATTTCAATCTCACGTTTCATTGATATTTTTCAAAAAAGTCCCAATTCTCAACTACCATTTTTTCTATCATCGCTTGCTTGATGATTACTTAATTTTAATGTCCTTTTTGCTTTGTTATTAAAAGGTTATTTTCAATTAATCCATATTTTATATACGTGTGTGTATATATATATATATATATATATATATATATATATGTATATTTAGATTCGAAAATATCATATATTAATCATCTAAATTTGAGTCGCATCTTATGATTGATATTAACTCCATAGTCTTTTAAAATGTTGGTTAATTTTTAATTTTTTTCGATATACTATCTCGACTTGAATATATATATATATATATATATATATATATATTTATATGTGTGTGTGTAAAAAGATCAAACTATTTAAGCTCAATTCGTGATCAATTGAAGTTTATTTAAGTTCAACTCGATTAACTATCAAATCAAATTCAAACACAATTTTTAAAATTTAATAAAAGATCATACAATCTTGAATAGATTAAGTGTTCGACTTGACTCGATTCGTTTACATTCATATTTATGATTTTCATTCTAGGTTTTATTTATCTATTAATTTAAATTTAACTAATATATTATGTATTTTTTAATAACAAAATGCCCTTTGCTCGTTTTAACAATATGTGTGTATGTTAATTAATTATGATATATATTGCTTGTATATTTTTGTTACTTATAGCAAGAACAATAACAAAACAACAATAATAATGATATTTGATAGGAAGAAAAAATAATCTACATACTATTTATCATGAGCTATCAATATCTGATTAAAATTATTTTATATGACATATATTTAAAGCCACGACTTAGGACATTTAATTAAGATGCCAATTCAAACTTGAAACAAGACTATTCAGACATTATAACTGTGTGTTTTTACTTTTGCAAAAGATTTAGGCTGTGTTTGGTTTTAATTTATGGAAATATTTTCTTTTTAAAAAAAGTAATAATGTGAAAATGTTTTCTTCTTTTCTTCTCAATTTTCGAGTTTATTTCTCAAAATACATCATTTTTAAATATATATAAAAAAAAATTAATTTTCATATCAAAACAAATATATCAAGTCAATTAACCTCAACCACATTTTTATCTGTACATAAAAAATAAAAAATAAAAATGGTTTCCACATTTTCTACAAAACTTCTAAATCATTTCCTAAAATAAATCCAAACGAATCTTATCTTTACAAAAGAGAACAAAAACATACAATTATAAAGAATTGACTTGCAATCTTTTTCAAGTATATAGGAGTATAAAATAATTCCACCACAACCACCTTTTTGGCCCACAAACGCATGTTTATGAATGGTAGACGATTTGACGGCTTAACTTTCTAACAATAATGTGTGGCAAGTGGGATTCATGCAATACAAATTTCAAAATTCAAAGCGTGTGATTTTTGAATATGTTATTTGGGAAATTATAGAGGTTTTAGGTAAAAGAGGGTCTTCAATGAATTCTATGTTTTTATTCAAAATAATATAGTTATTCATTTTTGTCATTTGCATCTTATATAAACACGTCTAGTTCACGAGTTTAAATGGGTTTAGTATAAATACACGTGAATGTAAAAAAAAATTAGAATCAATTAAAAACTAGCAGAGTTCATGTTGCACTTGAATTTTAAGTTCAATTCCAGCTTTTAAACAAGTTAGGTGTAATGATTTACGTCTCACGTTATGGGAAGAGTTCATGTACCAATTTATATAATGAATTTTATCTTAATAATTAATTTTTAAAGGTAGATTTAGGCCCGTAACAAAATTAGTATCAGGATTTATTGGTGTTAGGGGACCTGTGTGTGAATGTTGAGGTATGGTCTGCCCTAGAAGGGCCTAACATGGCACAAGGACATGTATGATTGGGTGAAGGAGAAGGTAATGCCCCACATCCCACATTGATTGGAGAAGGGTTTCTAAATCAATTTATATAATAGCATTTCTTCGCCTTAGTAATCAATTTTTTAGTAATGAATTGGTTAGAGTAGGAAAAAGTATATTAAAATATAAAATTCTATATGCAGAATAATTGTTTATTTTGAATTAAAGTGAGTAAGACAAATTAACTAAATTATATGTTACAACCTCAATTATCATATCTCAAGTGAAGCCAAAAGAAAAATAAAGAGAGAAAAAGAGAGAGAGAGACTCTTATCCTATTTTGTTGAATCGTTATCTTTAATTAAGTTGGTTGTCCTTCCAAAGAGAATAATTAAGGTAGGATCTTGTGGTCTTTTGCAAATAAAATGTTAGTAACAATGTTTTTAAAAATAATTGGTGTAAAAAATAAAAAAAAAATTGGTAAAATCGATCAAAAACTAATTAAATCGGCTAAAAAATTGATCAAATTGGTCAAAAACTTTATTATTCATTTTTTTTAATTTTAATTTTTATATTTTAGGAAGTTTAAACTTATTTTTGATTATATACAACTGATTATTTAGATTTTAAACTTTGTTAAATGTGTTTTTTAATTGGATATCTATATTTTTTTTACCTTGCATTAACAATTAACATATTATATTATTATTTTATATAAAAAGAAAAATATAGTCAATTTTCAGTAGACTAGTCACACCAACAGTTGAACTATTGACTGACAATAATATTGATTTGGTCACAGATCCGATTATAAAAATATTTGTTATATTTAATAAAATGTAGGGTCAAGCCAAGCTTTGGGCCTATCCAAAACCATCCTATTCTTTTAGTAGGCCTAAGTTTTCAAATCAAACTATGTCCATACAACTTTATCATCAGTCCAAGCCTGAATCACATAGGATGGGCCCAAGGCCCCAAGCTAACGACAACTTAATTCTGCATAATAAATCCATAGAGTGGATGGCAAGAGAATTTTAGTTATGTGAAAACTATCTTATTGAAAATTCATGTCTTTTATTTAATATTGAATTTTTGGAAAATGAGTGATGTCTTTTGAATTATCATTTAATTGCCTTTGAATTTAAGGAAAATGATTTAGAATAAAAATTTAAAATGATCATGATCATATTGATTCAATTCGATTGTAATAATTGAAAAAATAACTCAAAATATATACTAATGGTATGATTGGTATGCATGAATGAAATTAACAATCCCAATTCTATTCATAAATATATGATTAGTATAATTTCTTGTTGGGAATGAATCTGTATTTATTTTTAATAAAATTAAACTCCTAAACTAAACAAAAATATTTGATAAATTTAGGAATGACAACGGATCGGATTGGGTTTGCCCAAACACAACTCCTCAATATTTTTATGTACTCGAATCCGAACTCACATCAAAACCGATAGTCAGTGGGTTGAATCCATTATACCCAAATTATAAATTTTAAAATGTTAAAAAACTTTTTAAAAAATAATATCACCATAATATTTTAAATATGAGAAAATAATATTATCAATAAATGATTAATTATTTAATTTATAATAACTCAAAAAAGTGCAAAAATTACTAAAATACATGCATAGCCAACA
Organism: Paulownia fortunei; assembly: GCA_019321725.1. NCBI lineage: Eukaryota > Viridiplantae > Streptophyta > Magnoliopsida > Lamiales > Paulowniaceae > Paulownia > Paulownia fortunei. The sequence continues at coordinate 2,994,710 of CM033110.1, forward strand.
AAGCATTACATTTGTTATTCGTTTATGTGTTGGTGTAAAAGTAAGAAGTATTACCTCTTCGAGGTGTTTTATGGTCCAACTAGTGTCTTGTATTCACTACTATTTTTACAGTCCAAAAATACTCTTGCGCCAATAAAGTATAATTTAAATTTTAATGATCAAAGCTGCTGTACCCATCGTCCCATTTTTGGGATTTGTCGTGAAATTTTAAATAATAGTTAAAAAATATGAAAGTTTTATAAATAATTTTATAATATTATTTTCAAAAATAGTTGTTGAGTTACTTATGTCACATATTTACTTTATAATGATGATAGTTGTCTCAAAAGATTTCATTTTAGAAAACTAAAATTTATTTTAAGATGTCCCAAAAAATAATATGATCAATAGATTGGGACATAAAGAGTGTTTTTCTAATGGTATGGGAATATTTCTATAATTTAATATTCGACTTTGATTAATATTAGAAAAGAAAAGCATTCATTTTTCCATACTTTTAATATTTAATATAAATTTTTATATATAGGTCCTAATTGAACCTTTTTTTTTTTTTTGGAATGATAATAGAGTGAGTTTTTAAAATTATAAATGTGTTCTAGGAAGGTTTTGAATTTTTATTTTTAAACCCAAATCTTCTTGTTTATGCGATATTACTTTTAAAAATATATTTTTTAATATTTTAAAATTATAAAATAAGTCTAAACTATATCTAATTTTTTGACCCGGATATTTTTCACAACCTTCTTTTGATAGCAGTAGGTGGAGTAGAGACACATAGGAATAACAAAAAGAAATAGATAATGTTTATATTACTGCCAACAAGAAGTCGCTTTGGCCGAGTGGTTAAGGCGTGTGCCTGCTAAGTACATGGGGTTTCCCCGCGAGAGTTCGAATCTCTCAGGCGACGATTTATCATTCTATTTTTCAGATGTTTTCGATTTTTTTTTTTATTTGAAAATTTTAGTTTTGTTAGTCAAAGTTGACCTCCCCCAAATAAAACCTGGTCAGGTGGACCGGCCCTACTTTGCTGCGGTCTTTCCCGGTGTCCGAATATTATTCTACGGTTATTACGTCGAGCATTTGACACGTGGCGCATGGCCAGTCAAGAAGACTCATCTTCACATTCCTCCACACAATTTGGAAATTGGAATCAAATTGTAAGTCAAAATTTGGACAGCTTCTCCCCATATATACTTCAAGCAGCCTTTTTCTTTTGTTATTAGTATATATTTAATTGGACTAAATTCTTCTATACTCAATATATATATATATATGTTGGGTGTATGAATCCATTATTAAATATTTTATTTAGTAAAAAATAAAATACTTGACAAAATATATGTACACCCTTGGTTTTACATTATAAAATTCAAAATTTGGCCTTTAATTTCCACAAAGCTTGACTTAAACCCTTTATTTAACTTGCCTATTAATTGCCCTTTTGGGTGGGTCAAGTGATGGTTTTGACTTCCATTACCATGACACTTTAAGTTCAAATTTTGTAAAATCGAGGGTATTGTTGTCAATTTGTATGATATAAATTAATAACATCTGAATGAGTTGTGTATGTTGCATGTTTTAAAACTATAAGATTGATAATTATATGATTTATATATAATTATAAGGTAATATGCAAGTATTCCTTCGCACTGGAAGGAGCGTGCTTGATACTTGAGATTTGAGTTTAAATGGACTTCACACTAAGCCTTATTTTTTTTTTTAAAAAAAAAAATCATTTTCACTTTTTAGAAATATATAAATTTTTGAAATTTAATAATATTATATAAATTTTTTTTATTAATTTAAAATTTTTATGGAGTTAAAGGAAATCTTTAATTCCGTCCCTAAGTGCAATTAAAATGATTTTATATTTTTGGGAGACAGAATATTGATTTTGGTCCATTATTTTGAACCCTTCTTGGCATCCAATCCTATGCTTCCTCATATTGACTACTTAAAGTTCAATTTCACTATTTTATTCTAAGACAAGACTAAGTTCACATTCAAGTTGCACCAAGTGTCACAATTATGTACGTAAGTTAGATGCCAAAGAGGACCAAAAAAAGTGTTGATTGCATTTATGGTACAACTTGCTTGTGGGTCTTCATGGTACAACTTGGCAGTTGATATCAAATTTGTTAGTAGTTTCTATTACTTCATTAACTGAACTAAAGAAAAAAAAAATTATTTTTTGACGGCTAAACAAAAAACTTATATAAAGACATATATGTTTATATATTGACTAATGATTTATATACTAAATTTAGAATTACTCAATGTTCCTTTTTTCATAAGTTCTAAACTAATTAGAAAATGGTAAATGCATATTTCAGTTCAAAATTTTTATTTTAATTTGATATTTTATCTCATCACATATCATAAATCAAATATTTTTTAAATATATACACTTTAATCGCTTTATGGTCCCATAATCCTTTACCCTATTACCATATTTATCATGGCTTCTTCTTCTCATGGAATGCCTTAGAGGGTGTATGGATGAAAAATTAAAAAATATTTGATAATTTATAACATGTTTTAAAATATTTGTTAAAATTTCTTAGGAGATTAACTTACAAGGTCTTAAAATAAAATATTAAGATTATAAGTTCTTCTAAAAAAGTAAAGAGTTCTTAATTTATTTTTTAAATATTAATAAATTTCTTTAATTTTAACCAAAATTATTATAAATTATTGTAGATTTTATTATCTTATTTTATTCAAATACATATTGTACAAAAATATGTCATAAGATGTAAGATCATTTAAATAACCTTTACCAAACACCACTTAATAAAAGCAATAATTTGTTTATGCCAATAATCCTCCTGAGCGAAAAGAAGCATGTCCAAGAATTAGTAGATAGGGTCAATTATATATTAGCTTAGAGCCTTAGAAGTTAAACGGTGCTAACAAAAAGACGTGTTGGGAATTTTCCAATCATTCATGTTATATGGTACATAGAAGTCGTATTATAGTCTTGAAGGGTCAACCTCAACGATGACAAAGTATACGTTTTTAAATCTTGTGAAAAGATGTAATTTGTCCAAATCTAATATCTTTAGGCATTGAAGTCATAAGAGATTATGTGCTTACGTATTAATTAAATTTAAGTGAAATGAAAAATATGTACAAATACTCTGTTTTTGATGTGTTACATTCTAGTGGACAACACAGAGGATAATTAATAAGTGTTTTATTTTTTCTTGAAATGTTAATCCCATGAAAATTACATAAATTGTGTGAATGATTAATAAATATAAAATTTTATAAAAAGTGAAACACTTGTTAATAATTCAAATACTCAACGGATAATACACTGAGTGCATGCTATATGTATTACATTCTAACATCAAGTCATGATAATATTCATACACAATAATTAAAGAAAATAAAATATGGACTCAATTTTTTTAAAAAATGTATACAAGTAAATTTGGCTAAGAGAGTGCAATTTCAAAGACGAGTTGCTCCCCTTTCCTCTCCACAATATGCTGAGGTCATTGAGTTGGCCAAATTAAAGTATTAAACAACTTGGAAAAGTTCAGAAAGTAGGACGCGTGAAAGTTGGCGTTTAAAGACATTTTAAAAACTAAATTTCCTTTTCCGCCGTTTGGTCAGCAGATGTAGGAACAAACCTGGTTTCCTCTCATTTTCCTCGGTCACCTCACCTCTATATATATATTTCCCTTCTCCCACCCACTCCATCACTCATCAACTCCTCGCTGCTTTCTCTTACAGCATATGTCTCAAAGGCCAAATATTCCACACTTTTCTTCCATAGCTTTCGCCCTCCACTCCCATCTCCTCCTCTCCACTGATATGAACTCTACCTCCAATTGGTCTTCATATTCTTGTTAATTTTTTTCAGATTTTCCATTCTTTTGGTAAAGGAATCGATTCTTCCTTCCAATATTTTTCTTTTTCCATTCTTTAGACACACACGAAAAGGGATTCAATTTTCCCATCTATTTCTTTCCATTTTTCCCAAAGACAGAATTATTTTAACCGTGTGACCAATCATGGGTTTGAAGGGATTTGCTGAAGGAGGCATTGCTTCCATTGTTGCCGGGTGCAGCACCCACCCGCTGGATTTAATCAAGGTCCGGATGCAGCTTCAGGGCGAGGCGGCTCTCGCCCCGAACCCGGCTGTTCAAGCTCTCCGCCCTGCTCTCGCTTTCCACACCACCGCCGGCCAAGCCGCTGCCCACCACATCCACTTCCCTCCTCCGCCTCCTCCCCGCGTGGGACCCGTCTCTGTCGGACTCCGGATCATTCAGCAAGACGGCGCCGCGGCCCTCTTCTCCGGCGTCTCCGCCACCGTCCTCCGCCAAACCCTCTACTCCACCAGCAGGATGGGTCTCTATGATATCCTCAAGAAAAAATGGACCGACCCCGACACCAATAACATGCCCTTGATGAGGAAAATCTCTGCCGGACTAATTGCTGGAGCCGTTGGCGCCGCTGTGGGGAACCCTGCTGACGTGGCCATGGTCCGGATGCAGGCCGACGGCCGCCTCCCCCTCGATCAGCGGCGCAACTACAAGAGCGTGGTGGACGCCATTTCCCAAATGAGCAAGAATGAGGGGATCGCTAGCCTGTGGCGCGGGTCGTCCCTTACAGTTAACCGCGCCATGCTGGTAACGGCGTCACAGCTGGCGTCCTACGACCAGTTCAAAGAGATGATTTTGGAGAGGAATCTGATGAAGGACGGACTCGGGACACACGTCACAGCAAGCTTCGCCGCCGGGTTCGTGGCGTCCGTGGCGTCGAACCCGGTGGACGTGATCAAGACGCGGGTGATGAACATGAAGGTGGAGGCGGGGATGGCGGCACCGTACAATGGGGCCCTGGACTGTGCGATGAAGACTATTAGGTCAGAGGGGCCAATGGCTCTTTACAAAGGATTCATTCCCACAATATCGAGGCAGGGACCATTCACTATCGTGCTCTTTGTCACACTGGAACAAGTCCGCAAACTGTTCAAGGATTTCTAAAACCAATTGATGATGACGAACAAGAAAAAATATGTCAATGTAAAGACTAAAGACTAAAGAGTCACAAATTTTGTGTTTTATGTTAATTCTTTTTGAATTATACTAAGTATTAATGAATGCATTTATATATTTAAACTCCTTTTATGATACTATTTTCCAACTTTATAACAATTTTCAAAATAGTTATTATTGAATTTTTTGAGAAAATAAGTCACACCCAATCTTTTTGAATTTTACTTTTTAATTGAAGAAGATAAAATTGTTTTAAAAAGCATCCAACTTGTTAAATTAGATTTTTGCCTGAAGTATATAATATTGATTCGATTTCAAACTTTATAATTTCAGGGTCTTACTTTTGCTAATTAAACTAGAACTCGTTGGGACTTGATTTTTAAATTTTGGTACAATAAGAAGTAATATAAGCACAAAAATCTTACTGTCTAAAGAGAAAAGAAAAAAGCACAAGAATCTTTAATTAATGGCTTCACCAGACTCGCGACCTAGAATTATTCGATTTTTAAATTGTATTTGCAAATATATTAAATGGTTATTTGTAAATTTAGAGATGTATCAAATGGTATGCCCTTCCTTGGAAGTGAACAACTTATGGCATCCATAATTGAATAGTAATAGCATAATGATTTTATGTGTCATTTTTAGACGAGAGTGATTCTAGAGATTACAATGAGAATTTGGGATACATTGGTAAAATTTAAAATTTCATATCAAGTGAAGATTAGACTCGATAATTGTCCACCCATTTTGATTTACGATTTATATGTTTCGCCCGTACTGAAATCGATTCAATATATCTGATCCCGCGAATTCATTAATAATTTTTGTCATATATTGAAATGATTAATATTGAGTAGCAGATAAGAAAGAACAAATAAAACACGAACTTTATAACAAATAGAGAGGAAAAGAGAGTACTTCTCGATAATGTCATCAAATATTCACACTTCCATCATAGTTTTCAAGTCAATTGGGAAGGAACATTAGAACTCTACACCTCTCAGGGCAAAGGAGAGAGACAGAGTTTGAGGTGTCGTGGTCATGGCAGGGGAGGGGGAGAGAGAGACGGATAGAGAAAGGTGTGCTGATATAGACAACAAAGATGAGTGCCGCCGAAAGAGGCTAAGAGTCTGCTGCCGGAAGAGACCAAGGCCAAACGCGAAATTAGCTAAAGTACTAATTATATGTATAAAAAAAATTAATACAGAGCACGTTGTTACAAATTTGTTCCCTCAACAATGTTCATGCGACCTTATCTTCTTCACCGCCCTTTGCGGTAGCTAAGTCAGCCTCGTTATTTAGAAAAATGTTGGAAGATAGTTGGTAAGGTAGAGAACAAAAGAATGCAAGATAGCTTTGTAAGAGAATCTTATATTCACTCAAACTCAACTATTATTTATCCTAAATGAACGGTGGTGATCTAATTGATCCTACGGTTGGAAGAGACTTTCTAAAGTTTTCCAAAAAATATACTATAATGATTCCACTAGATATTTACAAGAGGTATTTCTAGAAGTTTCTAACAATTGTCCAAAATATCCCTAATGTTCTAAAAAATTACGGGAGAGCCTCCAAACCCAAAATTGTTGCATTAAAATTGGTCTTGATTTGGCGGTGCGTGACATCCTCCCCCATCTAATTTGGCGACGCCTTCGTCGCCTCGTACTCTAGAAGTTGATCTTGGAACTGCAACAAGTCTTCTATTGATTCCCACGTTACTTCAGACTCCGGTAGTCCCTTCCACTTGATCAAGTATTGAGCGTAAGGTCTTATGCTATGTCGTCGTATGATCTTCTTGGTGAGCACCTCTTCAATCTCCTTGTCGTAATACTTGGTTACCACGTGAGGTGCCGGATGTGATTGCCCTCGTTTGGGGTCTTCCTCGTCCTCATGGTATGGCTTCAACATACTTACGACGTGGAAGACATGGTGTATCTTCAAGAAGGTAGGTAGGTCAATACGATAAGATACCTTGCCTACCTTGGCCACAACTGGAAACGACCCCTCGTATCTTCTTACAAACCCTTGTGCATGTCTCACAATGCCTTGAATTGTTGTGCTAAGAGTTTGACAAGGACTTGGTTGCCCATATTGAACTCCTGTGGTCGTCTCTTTTCGTCGGCCCATTTATTTATTCGTCGACGAGCTTTCTCTAAGCATGAACGAGCTAAGTCGGCTTGCTCCTCCCATGACTTAGCCATTTTGATCGTCCCTGGGCTTTTCCCATCACCTCCGAATGTTGCTAAAGTGTGAGGAATTAATAATTATTGTCTCGTCGCCAACTCGAATGGACTCTGTCCTATGGCCTTGCTCCGCTGCAAGTTGTACGAAAATTGTGCTACATCAAGAAGTTTGGCCCAATCCTTTTGATTAGCACTCACAAAGTGCCTCAAATAACACTCTAGTAGAGCGTTCACCCGTTCTGTCTGCCCATCGGTCTGGGGCTGGAAACTTGTGGAGAAATGTAATTCTGACCTGAGAAGTTTGAAAAGTTTCGTCCACAATCATCCCATAAAGTGGGGGTCTCGATCGCTCATAATGTTTCGTGGTAGTCCCAATACTTCATGACTTTTTTAAAGAATGCCATTGCCGCTTCTTCCGTCGTGCAGTCCCTACTGCATGGTATGAACTAATATTTTTATAATCGAACTGATGATCAAATCGGTCTTGTTAAAATTAGCAGTTCAACCGGTTGAACCAGTTCAACTGGCGGTCGAACCGATTTAATAAAAATTAATTATATATTTTTTATTTTATTATGTAAAATGGTAATATAATAGATTAATTGTTATGCATATTTTAAATATAAAAATAAATAAATAGCTACAAAAAAACACATATAACAAAATAAAAAATTCAAATAATCACATAAATATAACAAAATATCAAATTTAAATCTTTATAAAAATTAAAAACAAAAAATGTAAAAAAATATAAAAACCAGTCAAATCGGTTTTGACCGGTTCTGGGCGGTTTTGACCGATTGTTGACCGGTCAAAATAATTTTTGGACTGAACCAAACCGAACTGAATCGACATTCGGTTCTTGATTGAACCGATTGGTTCGGTCCGATTTTGAAAATACTGGTATGAACGTTTGTATTTGGAAAATCGGTCCACTACCACCATAATAGACCCGAACCCCTCTAATTTTGGCAATGTACTGATGAAGTCCATTGTGATGGACTCCCATGGTCGTTCAGGAATCGGTAATGGTTCCAACAATTCTGTCGGTTGCTTGGTCTCTACCTTGTCTTGCTGGCACACAAGACAAGTCTTGACGTACAACTCGATACTATCTCTCATATGGGGCCAAAAGTAAGTTGCCTCCAATAGTGCCATCGTTGTCGTGGATGTCCTGCCCATTTGGTGTTGTGACACTCCTTGATGAGTTTCTTTCACAGGCTTTCCCATTTTGGGATGTATAGGCGTCGTCCCTTAGTGTAGAGTAGGCCGTCCTCTACCCAAAATTGCTTGGTCTTGCCCTCCAGTGCTAGCTTCTTTAGCTCCCTAGCCAACGGGTTCTACTCCAATCCTTCTTTGATGAGATCCGTTATCTCTCCCTTGGCTAAGTTGATAGCTGCAAGCTCTGCCTTTTGGCTTAAGGCATCAGCTACTACATTGGCCTTATCAGGTTTGTACTCCAACGTGTAATCAAATTCCGCCAGGAAGTCTTGCTATCGAGCTTGCTTCGGTGACAACTTCTTTTGGGTTTGGAAGTAACTCGTGGCAACATTATCAATTTTGATGATGAAATGTGATCCTAACAAATAATGTCGCCACACTCGTAGATAATGGATGATGGTCGTCATCTCCTTTTCTTACACCGTGTATCGTCGCTCGGTGTCATTGAGCTTGCAGCTTTCAAACGCTATGGGATGCCCTTCTTGCATTAGTACCTCTCATTTTGCAAAGTTTGAGGCATCCGTGTGGAGTTCAAAGGGCTTATCAAAATCCAGCAGGGCTAGTACTAGCTCGCTGCTTACTGTCGCCTTCAAGTCATCAAAGACGTGTTGGCATTTCTCAAACCACTCCCATATTTTCCCTTTCTTGAGTAGGTTCGTCCGTGGTGCTGCCCGTGCCGAGTATCCCTGGATAAACCTGTGATAATAATTGACAAGTTTAAGAAAAGACCATAATTCAGTTACCTTAGTTGGAGCTTCCCACTCTACAATAGCCTGTATCTTTGCTCCATCCATCTCGAGCTGTCCATGCCCGATGATGTGTCCCAAGAAAAGAACCTCCTCCTTGGAGAACGAGCACTTTTCTTTCTTTACATATAACTTATTCTCCCTTAATACCTAAAATACGGTACGAAGGTGGTTAGCGTGTTCCTCCAACGAATTGTTGTAGATCACTATATCATCCAGGTAGACCACCATGAATCGATCCAGGTACGGTTGGAATATCTTGTTCATGAGTGTGCAAAATATGGCTGGGGCATTGGTCAATCCGAAAGGCATGACTAACCACTCGAAAGACTTATATCGGATGATGATGCCATCTTTTGCTCGTCCCCCTCAGCAATCCGGACTTGGTAGTAGCCTTTTTGAAAGTCCAACTTGGTATAAATCTTGACTCCCCCAAGTTTGTCAAACAGGTCAGCTATCAAATGTATGTGATATCAGTTTTTGATAGTTACCTTATTTAACGCTCGATAGTCCACGCACATCCTTAGTGACCTATCGTATTTTTTTTGGAACAGCACCGGGGCGCCATATGGAGCCTTCGAAGATCGAATTCATCCTGTGTCTAATAACTCTGTTAGTTACCTTTGAAGTTCCTCCAGTTCGGGTAGGGCCATGCAGTAAGGTGCCATGGTGGGTGGCTTGGTACTCGACTCCAACTCGATCGTGTGATCTACCTCTCATCTAGGTAGGAGTTTCTTCAATAGCTCATCCAGCATTACGTCACTGTTTTTCTCCAAGACGTTCTGGATGATAAATGGCAGGTTCTCATCCTTAGTATTGGCTGGAACTTTCTCTTTCAAGGTTGCTAAATATGTCGCCTCGCCCCGTTTTACCCCCTTGGTAATTTGCATTGCCGATAGATGCCTCGATTCAGCCTTATTTCCTTGCAAATGTCCCTCGGTTGGGTTGATGGTGGGTATCATGCAAGGTGCTCCTTTTTCAAGTATGCATACGGAGCTAACAGAAGGCATGTGAATAGCTATTATCTTTCTTAAGAAGTCCATGCCGAGTACGACCTTGAAGTCATCCATGGGTGCCACTGATAAATCCACTTGGCCCTTCCAAATGCCTAGGCGTAGCTCCACATTTCTCACTACACCATTAAGGGGTTGAGCTTTGGCGTTAACTGTCTTGAGACAACCTTCGCCCCTACTCCATTGTAGGCCTAACCTATTAGCCTCTTCTTCAGTTATGAAATTGTGGGTAGCTCCCGTGTCCACCAATGCCCTGGTAGACTTCCCACTTATGTATGCCTCCACGTATATCAGCCCCTTGCTTGATGTCGCTGGTATCGACTTGGCATTGAGGGCATTAAGAAGTTGGATGGATCCTATATTGCTCATCCCTTCATCCATGGTTGTTGCCGCCTCATTCCTCTCGACCATGGCATACAAGGACCCGAGCTTGAGATAATTGCTCATGGCATGTGGCCCTTTGCACATGAAGCATCATCCCTTTGGTACAAAGGCATATTTTTTTGTTCGTACTACTTTTGGGATGGATTCCTATCTCCTCCCTTGGGCGGGTATGTATTTCGTTGGTCCCGATTGTCCCATTTTTCTCCCCCACCTTTGGTCGGGTTCCACTTCTCCTTCTTCTTTGAAGTATCCGTATGGGGTTGATATTCTGTGAGAGATTCTGCGATGGTGATAGCCTCATCTACTGACTTGATGTCTCGTCGGTGCAACTCCTGTTTGGCCCACTGTTGAAGACCATCCACAAAGTGGAAGAGAAGGTCCTCATTCAATAGATTGGGAATTTGAAGAATGATTGTGGTAAAGTCTTTAACGTACTCTCTTATGGTGTTTCGTTATTTCAATTCTTGAAGCTTCTTGCGAGCCTCATAGATGATAGTCTTTCCAAATATCGACCCAACATGAGCCTTGTTCTATGCCGGCGTGCTTCTTACGCCACCATAGAATAGCAGTATCAGTGAGATAGAGAGTGACGGTTCTTATCCTCGATGCTTCATCGATTAAGTTGAGTCCCTCGAAGTAGCGTTCCATTTGCCACAAGAAGTTTTTAACTTCCTTGGCATCCCTCCAGCCATCAAACCCATTGGGCTTGGGATAGTCTACTCTTGGACTAACCATATTGTTGTTGGTTCCCCCAGTGGTAGCAACAGTCTTACATGCTGCTAAGTCCTCCCGTAATGTCTCGATGCTAACCTGCGTAGCTAGTAGAGTGTCCATCACCTTTGCCTCCAGTAGCGTTAAGCGATCATCGCGTAGGGTGTCGGCGTCAAGGCATGCTTAGACATTCTCCTTCAGGGAGTCTAATTATTCGAGAACGTGGCCCTGCAGCATCTTGATGTTGTGCTCGACTATCTCGAGGTGCTCACTCATATCCTCCCTGATGCATTCCCAGGAGCTGCCCTCACGGCTCCTACTCTGATCGCGTTTTTTCTTAGATGGGGTTTAGATAGGTTCTCTCCCGCGGTCCTCGGTCACACCTGATTTGTTCTCGTTGTCGGCCATAACTTCACAACACTTAGCCCAACCGTGCTCTGATACCACCTTTGTCATAGACTTGTTCTCTCAACAATGACCGTGCGACCTTAGCTTCTTCAACCGCCCATCACGGTAGCTAAGTCAATCACATTGCTTAGAAAAGTGTTGGAAGATGGCTGGGAAGGTAGATAACAAAAGAAGGCAAGAGAGCTTTGTAAGAGAAGTTTATATTCACTCAAACTCAACTCTTGCTTGGATGAATTGCAAATGAAGTTCCTATCCCTATTTATACTACTCCACCTCCTAAATGAACGATGGTGATCTAATTGATCCTACGGTTGGAAGAGACTCTCTAGAGTTCTCCAAGTAATATGCTAGAATGATTTCACTAAATATTTATAATGAGACTTTGTAAAAGTTCCTAACAATTGTCCAAAATGTCCCTAATATTCTAGAAAATTGCGGGAGAGCCTCCAAGCCCAAAATTGTTGCATTAAAACTGGTTTTGGCTTGGCGGCGCATAACAACGTGCAGTTGTACGTCCCGAACTCTACCGAGTTTAAAAAAATTAAAACTCATTATCTTTTTAAAAATTATTTAACTACTCTGAACTCGTCTCGCTATGTGAATTTATAATTTATTTGGATAATTCGAATTTATTGTCATTCCTAATCTTTTAGACACTGCTTGCAATTTTTTGTATTTTATTAAAATGATAAATCATAAACAAAACCAAAAAAGTAGTGAAAAAGTAAAAATTAAATTGATATTTGGAAAAAATGTTGAAAAGTGAGTATGGTTCAAAAAACGAGTGTTCAATATTAAAGTTGTAATTTTAGCTTTTCCTTACTTTTTAATACCAAAAGTCCAAAATGCTCAACGGATACAAAAAAAAAGGGTTTGACTCATATTCCAATTTTCTAAATATAATTAGGGGTATAAGAATCAAAAATAAATTTGAAGTATTTTTTTAAATGCCACTAAAGGCGTGAAACACCTCCAACCTTATTTTTGGCTTTTATTAAGTTTCAGCTTCATTTAAAAAATTAGAAGCAAAATCACCACTACAAAATGTACAAAAAATACTTAATTCATGTTAAAAACTAAAATCCACTTTTTTTGTGTGTAATTTTTCAAAAAAATGTCTTTATTAAAGTTTCTTATGATCATAAGCTATTTGAGAATTGTTCAATTTATCGCTTGGCGCATCTTCCTACTTTCCAAAATTCTAAAACTAATTACAAATTGTAATAATCTTTCTTGTTCGTTGTAAATTTTATCCTCTCCAATTTTAGCAATCAAGAAATATGGGTCTGGTTGGTGAACAGTTCTTTCTATGCTAAGAATTGCGTGTTTTAATATTATTGATATTATTTGTGTTGTAGTCAAATACTAAATAAATATTAGAGGGTGTATTATGGGTTGTGGTAGCAGTTCATAATATTGGAATCGGATAACGAATTTTGGTTCATTGGTGTGCTGGTGGAGGTGGGGTGATCAAGACGGTCAGTTTTGTGGAGTCGATTCGATCGAGGTATGACAAACGAAACATTCCCTAATGATTGGATTCTTTTAGTTGGGATAGACACATCAATTTTTATCAGACCTAACCTTTTCCTTATAAAAAAAAATACTAAACAAATATTGGGATTCATACTAGAATTTCAACTATATATTAATGCAAACAACCAAGTATACATTGTGGACATAGCTAGGCTTAATATCAAAATCTTGGAAGTCATTTCACTTACATTTGAAATATACTTTTATTCATCAAATTTATTTTTATATATTTATTTTTGGAATCTTCAGAATTGAATTTTATGATTAAACAAAATATTTAATTGATGGACAAATTAAATATTATTATATATGATATTTAGGTATTTAAGATAGTTTAAATCATATCTTGCAAATTTTAAAAGTGAATGGGAATATTTTGGCAATTAAAATTATATTAGGTGATTAAGGAAGTGAATGGGTTTGACAATTTAAATTATTTCAAGTGATCAAATTATAAAGGTCAATCAAATTATAACTTTTCATCAAAATAATTATGACAAGATTCTTACCCTACAAATATAAATATAGTTGATCTCTAAGAAGCCATACATATGATTCTCTATTGAAGCAAGAGAAATATTGAAATGATTTCAAAATTATATCAATTTAAGTCCATCAAATTCAAGAAGTTTGAAGTCATTCCAAGATAAATATCAAAGTGTTCGAGTTGCGCCAAATTATCATATTTAATATGTACTAATAGTATTAAGCCAACAGATTAATATGAATTAACATTGCTATATCAAAGTGGCGATTCGAACTTGAAATCTACAAATTGTCATTCATAAAGAGAAGAATCAGATAATTAAAATCAATGATTGCACTCAAAATTCTTCAATAAATAATTTTATTTATCCATATTTTTCTTGTTTTGTTATTTTACATACATGAATTTGTGTGTATCAATTTATGGCATGTTTAGTGAGACAATTTTATTTGCCCCCTTCTCATTTTTTGCAAATGAAATTGAAGTTGAATAAAGATGAAGGATGAGCACTCAATCTTCGAAAATATTATATCTTTTTCGATCAGGGTTTTTGTCAAATTATTATAATTTAATAAAATAATTATTAAAATACCGTAAAATATTTTTAGTTTAGGAATTTATAGTAAAGCGTTATTTTAGATGACGCTTTCATTTATTTATTTTTTTAATTGTTAAAAAAGCGTTATTTGGGGTAACGCTTTCAACATGATATGTGGAAAGCGTTACCCCCAATAACGCCTTTACCTTTAATTAATGTATTAATAAAGAATCCAGAAAAGAAAGCGTTATTTGGGGTAACGCTTTCCACAATAATGCTTTACCTTTAATTAATGTATTAATAAAGAATCCAGAATCTGCCAAAATAATTAAAGAAAGAAAGCGTTATCAGGGGTAACGCTTTCCAGTCAATTAATGCATTAACAAAGAATCCAGAATCTGTCAAAATAATTAAATAATTAAAGAAAGAAAGCGTTATCGGGGGTAACGCTTTCCAGATTCTGCCAAAATAATTAAAGAAAGAAAGCGTTACCGGGGGTAACGCTTTCTTTGTAACTTTTCAGGAATTTGCAGAATCTGTATCTGTCAATGCAGACATCAATCAATGAAACTTTGACCGGATTTGAAAGGAAGGCGTTATACGCGGTAACGCTTTTCTTGTTGTACAATTTTTTTTTTGAAATTTTGTTGTACTATGAATTATTTTACCAGCTTTTTTTTTCACGGTTCACAGATTCACGGGTTTTCTTTTCTTCTTCACTCCTTCTTCTTCTACTCCTTCTTAACTATTTATCCTCCCAACTTTCTTTCTTCATCTTCGTCTTCTTCTTATTTCAATCTTTTGTTACTATTTTCTTTCTTCACCAACCAAGCGAAGCGGCGGCAACAACGATAGCAGCGACGGGGTGGCGACAACGGCGACCACGATCAAATTAAAAAGGTAATTATTATTTTTTAATATTATCATTTGTAAATTAATTATTTAAGTATTAATTTTTTTAAATTATTTAATTGAGTATGCATTATATTTTGAAGTTCAGATGTTAGAAATTATTTTGTTGTTAATTTAAATATTAGAGAGATAACAATAATTTTTTTTATTAATCCTTGTTTTGTTTGATTTGATTTGATAATATGTTATATTAACAATTTATTCATGTTGGGACTAATTAAAACACCAATAACAATTAAAAATAATACTCTGTAGGTACATTATAAAAATAAAATGTACATCAAAAGCTTTTCTGTTAAAAAATATATATTAAAAATTTAATTTTATTATGAAATATAATATTTTAATTAATTATTAATAATTGTAGATAGTGAATAAAATAAGAAATAGGGTTTTGAAAATTAATTATTTAATAAATAAATAAATAAAATATATTATTATTTTAAAATAGATAAATATAATATTATAAACCAGTATAGAATTATACTTGATAATACGTATAGGATAGAATAAGGAAGAAAGAATGGAATGTAGAGAGAGACAGGAAGGAGAAATCCATTTCATCCCAAAATTAGTCTATTGCAAAAATATATTTGCAGAATGTATACAGTATCAATTCCCCATTCTTTGCAGATTCTCGCCACTTGTCACCTCAAGATTAGCTTGCTCCCTTAATAGCCTTAATCCACATTCGAACCAACTCCATAATCCCAAAACGACCCGCAGCTACTAACCAAACGACACCGTGTTAGAGACACGCACTTCACTTGTACTCCCGTCTTAGAAATTTTGCCCCTTACTACTTTTTTAATTCCTCCTTGAAACGCCCTTAAATTTATCTTGTACCAATTTTTGGAACCTAAACTTTTAAGCGTATCAATTTGATACTTTAACTTTTCAATATGTAAACATGACCTTTATGGCCAAATTCACTGTAGTTGCTATTTAGTAATTGAACTTTAATTTTTATCTTTTACTTAATTATAATAATTTATGCATTTCAAAAACTATATTTTTTTTTCTATTAGTAATCATTATATTTTCATATCTAAATTTGCATGTTCTCTTTAAATATTCAAGAAGATAGGATTTAATATAAGTAATTTTTTATTTTAAAATATACATTTAAATCTCTTTAAATTTTTTGTGCATGTCGAAATCTTCTTTTTGACTAATTAAATATAAGATTAATATTTTGATTTGGTCTGGGGCACAAGAGAACTAAGTTAAAGAATTTTTAGTGATTAAAATAAGAAATGGGAGTTTGAAAATCAATAAATAAATAAAATATATTATTATTTTAAAAATAGATAAACATAGTTAAAATATAGATAAATATTATTATTTTAAAAATAGATAAAATATAATATTTATATACAAATAATATAATTAATAAATAGATATTTTAATAGGAATTTATTATTATATACAAATAATATAATTAATAAATGGGGTTTGAAAATTAATAAAAAATTAAATAAATATAAATAAATAAATTAAATATATTATTATTTTGAAAATAGATAAATATAATATTTATATACAATAATATAATTAATAAATATGTTTATTAAATTAATTTAAGAAAATAATTATTTGAAAATCACCATTACGAATTTACTAATGAATAATTGCATTTAATTTTTGAAGATATGGCATCTCAAAGAAAAGTTACAGTTATGGTGTATACGGGAGGTCAAGTGTCACAAGATTATTGGACTGTTACATATGACCGTCTTCCAATTGCATATATGAGAATTTCTCGTACAACAACCTTTTCGGAATTATTATCAAAATTGTATGAACGCACCCGCATTGATAGCAATCAATTCTCGTTGAAAGTGTTTGCTAAATTTTCACAAGTCTACATGCAACGGATAAAAGAATCAATTGTGGAGATAACCGACGATGACAGTCTAGGGTTTTTCTTGGATCCAGAGGCTGAAATTAATAATATGGATATTTATGTTGAGAAAGAACAAATTCACCATAGTGTTGCTCCTCCAGAAATGATGATGAATCAGGAATGGGGCTCGTATATGTCTCTTTTAGCCCAAGACACTGTTGTGGATCTTTCTATGGTGACACAAGGAATGTCAACTGTTGGAATTGATGACCTATACGTGGGTGCTTCTACATCTGCATATGCAAATTTTGGTATTGGGCAGTACAATATTGAATCAAGTAGCATGAGAGAAGCTGATAATGCATACACGGAGTACATCCCTGATGCTGAACCTGATGATGCTAATGATCCAATAGCAGACAGTTTTGGGCCCAACATACCTAGTGATTCTGAACCAGACGAGGTTGAGCATCCAATTCCTAATGATAATGAGGATGATGTTGATGTTGATATCATGTTGAATACATTGTCATCACATGGTCAGGGGACATCGTCACAGTCTGAACTCCCAGTCAGTGCAGCAATACCTTCCAGCTCAAATGAACATATACTTCATCCATCGATCCCATTCATCTCTACTACTTATCCAGAGGTATATGCAGACTCTACTTTTATTTCAACTGGGGACTGTGGTAAGTTTTATGATTCAAATAGAGGGGTTCTTGATGTGGGTATGATTTTTAAGGATAAGAAGCACTTGATATCTGCAGTAAAAGATTTTTCCATCCGCTTTGCGAGACGAGAGTATCGTGTGGTTGAGAGTACGCCGAAGCTATGGAAAGTAGTATGCAAACATAGCAGAACAGATATGTGGTGTAGATGGGAGCTTCGAGCGTCACTAAAAGCAAATCTTGGCATGTTTAAAATAACAAGGTATGGGGGGAACCACACATGTATGATTGATAGAATGTCAGTTGACCACCACAATTTAGATAAAAATTATATTGCTACGTTGTTGGTGGGGATTGTTCGGGATGATCCAATGTGCCAGATAAAATATGTCATGCAATTTGTGAAGCAAAAATTGGGATTTGAGATTTCATATTCGAAAGCATGGTACAGCTTGAAACGCACACGAGAAAATGTGTATGGGACTTGGGAAAACTCAGTGCAGAAACTTCCTAAGTTTATGAGAGCTCTACAAAAGTCGAATGAGGGGACTGTTGTTGAGTGGGATCATAAAGACACCAGAAATCCAAGACAAAAGATAATCAAATATGTCTTTTGGGCCTTCAAGCCATGTATAGAGGGATTTCATCACTGTCGCAAAGTCATAAGTGTCGATGGAACCCATTTATACACAAAATACAAACATAAAATGTTGATTGCAGTTGCTATGGATGGAAACCAACAGGTTTTGCCTCTTGCATTTGCAATTGTCGATGAAGAAACTACTATGTCTTGGAAGTGGTTTCTACAGATGTTGAGCAAACATATTATACAAGGGGTTGAAGGTATGTGTCTAATTTCTGATCGACATCCTGGCATCCTTCGAGCAGTTGAGAGTGTACCTGACTTCACACTTCCTCGTGGTGTGCATCGATTTTGCTTGAGGCACGTATGCTCAAACTTCAACAATCATTTCAAGAATATACAATTGAGGGACTTATGTTATAGAGCTGGTACTACACATCAAATAAGTAAGTTTGAGAAGGCTCTTGAGGAGATTAAAAGCATTAAGCCACAAGCATTTACATACTTGACAGAGATTGACAAGGAAAAATGGGCATTTGCTCATGATGGAGGGTGGCGAGGCGGACTTCTAACCACCAACATGTCTGAATGCATCAATGGAGTATTAAAAGGTGCTCGTCGTCTTCCACTCACAACTATAGTGGATATAACATTTCATCGATGTGCTCAATTTTTCCATAAACGGGTGCTGAAGGCAGATAGGATGATGCAAAATAATCAAATATGGACTGATTATGCATATAAGAAATACAAGCATTGGGAGGCACACTCATTACATCATATTGTAACCATATTTGACCATAATCAGCAGTCAGCTTCCGTTATCACACAAACGCACCATGGAAGTGGACATGGGGGTCATAGACACGTTGTGAATTTAATGTTAAGGGATTGTACATGCGGCAAATGGAAGTTGTTTGGGATTCCGTGCTCTCATGCTCAGAAGGTGTGTGCTGCTTACAAGCTTAACTCTGCAGTGCTCGTGAAACCGTATTACAACATACAGAGTTATAGACAAACATATGTTGGTGTATTTAAGCCATACATGGATGAAAATTATTGGGACACACCTGATTTTGAGCTATATCATGATAGCACTTTACGAGTTATTCCTAATCGAGGCAGAAATCGAACTTCTCGCATCCCAAATGAAATGGATTGGGCACAAACTCGTGCGAGACAACAAGCTCATAGAGAACAAGCTCGCCAACAACAATGTTCGACACAGTCTCAGTCATGAACTTTGCTCCATTTTAGGGCTGACTCATTGTACAAGTTAAAATTTGTATTAACATGTTATTATATTGAGGTTTTTAATGCCAAATATTTGTAATGCACTTATTTTTATTATTCATGATTGGAATGATCATAATACTCATTTTCAAAGTATTTATCATGCAGTTAATTGATGTAATTATTTGTAATTGTGGTTAGAATAATCAGAATACTAATTGGTAAACACTTATTCTCATTACATATGTATTATTTATATTTGAATCATGTCATAAATTATTATTACTTTCATGGTTTCATTAATATAAAATATTCTAACTTGCAGGATGGATTTGACACAAGTATATGGGCCACGTGATCCGAGTTTGTTATCTATGCAGTCACAGCATAGATCTGAGATTGTGATGACAGGGACGATTGATGAGATATTACATGGGAGACGGGCTGATGGTCCTTTTTGGCAGCTATTTGATCAGGTGCACCCACATGCACGCGTGCTTACTATATTACATCATATGGGATTTTATGGTGTGTATAGATGTGGACGTTTCATTGCTGATTATCACTTGATTACCGCTTTGGTGGAGAGATGGCGCCGAGAGACACATACTTTTCATTTTCGAGTAGGCGAGGCCACAATTACATTACAGGATGTTGCAGTTATTTGGGGCCTTCCTATTGATGGTCGTCCAGTCACAGGTGTAGATCACGAGATGTCTATACCACAGTGGGTGCAGTACTGTGAGGTTACTTTAGGATTTCATCCTGCGCCCGAGCATTTTAGGGGGCACGTCTATATACCACCGCCCTCGCACAACATATGAGACAGCATCCTGTGACTGATGACAGTGATGAGGAGCATGTACACCAGTACGCCCGTGCATGTGCATTCATGTTATTTGGTGGTGTTATGTGTCCTGATTCATCAGGAAATTCAATCCCGTTACTTTATCTGCCAAAATTTGAGAATGTTGATGAAGTTAGTGGGTACAGCTGGGGTAGTGCTGTATTGGCTTTTTTATATCGTGAGTTGTGTACAGCATGCTCCAAAACAAAATGCAATATTGGTGGTGCATTACAATTATTACAGGTAAAATTAATACATATTTATTTTATAATTTAATACATCTTTATCATATTTTGTATTGATGTGATTTCAATTTTTCAGATTTGGGCGTGGTCTAGGATAACGCCTATTACACCTGTTGTTCTAGAATCACGTGTAGATTTAGAGCCCTGGGAGATTGATTTAGAGCATGTACTTCCTAATCCTCCCTATGGTGCACGGTAAAAAAATTTAATTATTACTTTTTTGTATATTTATTTTTTTATTATGTTAATGTAAATAAATAATTACAGGTGGAATACGGTGATGACTTATGGTCATACTACTCGATATTCTGTGCGCATCTTTCGAGAGATGTTTGATGCTATGATGCCACACCAGGTCAACAAACTTATAATGAAGTTTTATTTGCCATCACCCGCAATATATTATTAATATCTATTTTTTCTTTTTACAGTTCATTTGGCAACCATATGATATGACTTCTCAATACATTACTGAGTTGCCACCATATTGTAGTCCCCAACTTTGGACGTCCACATGTCCATTGATCTTCTATGCGCGAGTTGAGATGCACCATCCTGAGAGGGTTCTTCGACAGTTTGGGATGATACAAAACATCCCTCCATTTCCACAGGATCGTGACACAGATTTGCATAGATTTGACCGTAGGGGGTATATAGGATTTGACTGGGAAGCTCATCACATACAGTACATTAGTGCATGGATTAGAAGATTTGAGACTATTGTGCGTAGACCACTCATTAGAGATACAGTCACTAGAGATGATGGATATGATGAGTGGTATGACAGAGTTACACGTCGTTTTATATCGCCTGCCAATAGAGTTCAGACTACAGGCTATCAAGTTGGGGATGCATCTTTGATGCAATTTTTGGTACGTAAATTGATATTTCATATATTTATATTTTTGAGTTATTTTATATCATATATATTTATATTGTGATTTTTTATATGTATTTTAGGCTGATCAGTTGACATCTCTTAGTATAAGTGCTCGGATGAGGCCCTTGAGGATTTGACTGCAGCTAATTCATTATTGGAGCGATATATTTCTGTTGGTGAGCAGGCCGCAACCCTCCTCGTCAGCCGAGATTTGCCTTCGCAAATGCCTTCGGAACAACCACAACCACCAGATGATACACAGACTACGATAAATAGGAGAAGGAGGGGCCGTACTCAGAGGTCCAGTAGCTCAGTAGAGGGTGATACCACCAGTCGGACTCAGATACCTCCTTTCACCGGCCATGCTTCAACATCATATCACTGTCCTCCAGCAGCAGATGTAGCCGGGCCTTCTACATTGCTTGTCTCTTCTGATGATGTTTATAGGCCAGTCCCAGTATCAGAGGATTATTTTCCTTTCACTCCTTATGATCCGACAGCGTATACGTACTCGCAGGTACAACTTAATCTTGGCTTGGGATTGATGCCTGAAAATGTATCACGTCCGGAGTTTAATATCTCTCCTGTTCCATTCCCTCCAATGACATCAATGTATCGAGATCATATCCATGATACCTCTTCATCGAGTTATCATAATACATATGTAGATGATAATTCGCAAACTGATGAGATATCACAGTATTTTGATACTGTTGCACAGAATAGGGGAGACAGAGCTAGAGGGCATAGAAATAGGCGACCACGTGGTTGTGGTACTGGCGGACATTACTGATTATTGTATATAATATATTTAATTTTATTACTCCATTCATTTATATAATAATTTTTTAAATTGTTGTTTAATTTTTATTTAAAAATCTAACTTTTATATTTACATAAATACTAAATACACATAATATGAATAAATTATAAATATACATAATTGGCGTATCATGTATATATATATTAATTTATTACAATTTAAGCGTTACTTTAAGTAACGCTTTTAAAGTTTTGACTTTGAAAGCGTTACTTAAAGTAACGCTTTCAAATTGAATAAAAAATAAATGATTGAAAGCGTTATTACAAATAACGCTTTACTATAATTCGGTGATTTTCTTTCATTATACGGTATTTTAACAAATATTTTAATAAATTATAAATTTTTAAAAAAAGCCCAGGGGTTTTTAGTAAAATATTATAATTAAATAAAATAATTTTTAAAAATATCGATATTATAATTGGAGTTTAGATTTTATTGGTAAAGCGTTAAGCGGATATAACGCTTTCAATTTTAAATTTTTTTTTTCATACGGAAGCGTTACTCCGGGTAACGCTTTGATCAAAGCATTACCGAGAATAACGCCTAAGCACAAAGCGTTACCTCGGGTAACGCTTTGACAAATTTGGAATTTGCCAAAGCGTTACATGGTGTAACGCTTTGGCAAATTCCAAATTCTCTTTTTGTTTTTTTTTGTTTTTGTTTTTTTGTTTTATATTTTTAATTTAAGTAATTTAATTTCATATATATAATTATTAATTAAAATGTGTCAATTGTGTATATATGTGTAATTTATTCATATTATTTGTATTTAGTATTTTTTGTAATTATATTATTACACATGTAAATATAAATGTTTTAAATTTTAAATAAAATTAATGAATGATTAAATTTTTTTATTATATAAATAAATAGAGTAATCAAATTAAACAGATTATATACATTGTAAACTGATAAGATGTTTGAAATTCATTTATATAATATTTTTTTAAAAAATTGATTAAATTTTATTTAAAATTTAAATTTTTTATATTTACATGTGTAATAATATAATTACACAAAATGCTAATTACATATATATATACACACAATTCATATATTTTAATTAATAATATATATATATGTGAAATTATATTATTAAATTTAATAAAAATAGTTAAACAAAAAATTAAAAAATCACAAAGCGTTATATAAATGAATTTCAAACATCTTATTAGTTTACAATGTATATAATCTGTTTAATTTGATTACTCTATTTATTTATATAAAAAAAAAAATTAATCATTCGTTAAATTTTATTTAAAATTTAAAATATTTATATTTACGTGTGTAATAGTATAATTACACAAAATACTAAATACAGATAATATGAATAAATTACACATATATACACAATTGACACATTTTAATTAATAATTATATATATGAAATTAAATTACTTAAATTAAAAAATTAAACAAAAAAACAAAAACAAAAAAAAAACAAAAAGAGAATTTGGAATTTGCCAAAGCGTTACACCATGTAACGCTTTGGCTGGCGTTATCTCGGGTAATGCTTTGGTCAAAGCGTTAACCGGGGTAACGCTTCCGCATGAAAAAAAAAAATTAAAATTGAAAGCGTTATACCTTTTAACGCTTTGCCATAAAAACCTAAACTCCAATTATTATACGGTATTTTAAAAATTATTTAATTTAATTATAATATTTTGCTAAAAACCCCCTTTCGATCAAGTCATAAATTCATTTTTTGACGAAATATGCAAATTTGGAGCGCGTGAAGTTGGTATACCATATCTTTATCCAAATTCTATTTAAATTGAGGGCACATATGAAAATGAAGTCTTTGAAAAAATAATTGCAAACAAATGAAGAAGCTGTGGCATGATCACAGCTTTGGCTTTAAAATGTTCATAAATTATTTAAATTTTTTAAATAAAAATCTACTTTAATATAAACAGCCTAAACTCTCAATAATATAAATTACATGTATAAGCAGAAATTATTTAAATTCTTCACATTAAAATCTTTTTAAATACTCTTTGATAAGTCAATACACCTTAAAATAATTATAAAAGGTCTAAAAGTTAAACAATGAAACTTGATACGAATATAAATTATTTTATAAATTTAAATTTATATTCATGACTCCGAGAATATATATCAAACAAATCCAAATTCAAATTAACACTCTTAGTTTAGACAATCTAATGTTTTAATATGAGTTTAAATTATCGACAAATTTCAAATAAAGTAAAAAAAAAAAAAACCTTGTTGATATAAGTTAAACTATCTTCAAATTTTAAATAAATACAATTTAAGAACTCATTGGGAACGAGAATAAACTCCATATAAGTTCAAATCAATTGGATTCATAAACTCCTTAACATGAGATTAAGTTATTTGTTTGTTTCACTTAAACTCAAGTAATTACTCTGCTTGATCCTTTCGATGAGATATGGTGCAAGTTCGAGACACATTCACTTCATCAAAGTAGATGCTTATGAATAAGTATCGAGGCATTTGTACACATAAAAACTAATTGGCAATTATTTTTTTATGTATGTAATATAAGTTTTATTCATCAAGTTTATATTCATATTTATGTTTTGAAATCTCTTGAATTGAATTTCAAGATTAAATAAAATATTTATTGAAAGACAAATTAAATATTATCATATAGGAGATTCATGTATTTAGCGCAATTAAAAATAAATTTGGCAAACTAAAAATGTGAATGTTAATATTTTGATAATTTCAAATGAAATATGATTAACAGAGTGAATTCTAGAGTTGTGTCATTTCGTTAAATAATTATAACAAGAACTCCTATCTTATAAATAAAAATAAAGATAATTTTTAAAAAATCAGACACATAATTCTACAATCAAATAAGAAAGACATCATAAGAGGTCTTAAAATTATCTCAACTCAATTTTACCAAATTTAAAAAGTTTCAAGGCATTCCAAAGTGTTTATTAAAGTGTTTGTTGCGAGTGCATCAAATTATAGCATTAATTCGTGGTTAATACAGTGTTAAAGTCACGAATCAACATTATTGAAAATATAAGATCACACGATTCAATTATAAAATCTTAATTATCATTCTCTTGGAGAACGAGGGAATTCAAATTAGAGATTGTACACAAAATTCAACTCTTTTTGTGGTAATTAATTTTTCTTATCCTCGTACGTGAATGTTGCCCGATTTAAATAAATGATATGTTCTTCATATCAAGTTTTAATTTCATGCTCTTAATTATAGTGTTTTGTATCAGCTCACCATGAACTCAAAAGGGTTACAGGATTGAAAAAAAAGCATAGAAAATGAAAATTATTAATAGATATTGGCATTTCAAAACAAAAATAATTGAGCAATTAGTCGTGGCCAAGGGAAACAAAATTGGCAAAATCAAAGACTCAAGGCCCCAAATCCAACCCGTCTTAGATCCATGATCTGACTCATTTTATAATTTTTCTTTTTCTTTTTAGATTTTCCATTCTTTAAGGAAAGGAATCGATTTTCCTTCCGATCTTTTTCTTTGTCCATTCTTTAGACACACAAGGTATTCAATTTCTTTCTTTCCATTTTTCCGAAAGACAGATTTTTTTTTTTCCTTGTGACCAAACATGGGTTTGAAGGGTTTTGTTGAAGGAGGCGTTGCTTCTGTTGTTGCAGGATGCACCACCCACCCGCTGGATTTAATCAAGGTCCGGATGCAGCTTCAGGGCGAGGTCGCGCTTGCCCCGAACCCGGCTGTTCAAGCACTCCGCCCTGCTCTCGCTTTCCACAGCACCGCCGGCCACACCGCTGCCCACCACATCGCTCCTCCTCCCCGCGTGGGACCCGTTTCCGTCGGGCTCCGGATCATCCAGCAAGATGGCGCCACAGCCCTCTACTCCGGGGTCTCCGCCACCGTTCTCCGCCAGACCCTCTACTCCACCACCACAATGGGTCTCTACGACATCCTCAAGAAAAAATGGACCGACCCCAACACCAATAACATGCCCTTGATGAGGAAAATTGTTGCCGGACTCATTGCTGGAGGCGTTGGCGCCACCGTGGGGAACCCTGCTGACGTGGCCATGGTCCGGATGCAGGCCGATGGCCGCCTCCCCCTGGATCAGCGGCGCAACTACAAGAGCGTGGTGGACGCCATTTCCCAAATGAGCAAGAATGAGGGGATCGCTAGCCTGTGGCGCGGCTCGTCCCTTACAGTGAACCGCGCCATGTTGGTGACGGCGTCGCAATTGGCGTCCTACGACCAGTTCAAGGAGATGATTTTGGAGACGGATCTGATGAAGGACGGACTAGGGGCACACGTCACGGCCAGCTTCGCCGCCGGCTTCATGGCGGCGGTGGCATCGAACCCGGTGGACGTGATCAAGACGAGGGTGATGAACATGAAGATGGAGGCGGGGATGGCGGCGCCGTACAGTGGTGCGCTGGACTGTGCGATGAAGACTATTAGGTCAGAGGGGCCAATGGCTCTGTACAAAGGATTCATTCCCACAATATCGAGGCAGGGACCATTCACTATCGTGCTCTTTGTCACACTGGAACAAGTCCGCAAACTGTTCAAGGATTTCTAAAACCCTCTTAAGCACGCATGCTATGTTTTGAACGGAAAATCCAAATTTCGATTTACACTGTGATTGAATTTAAAATTTTGATCCTGTTTTTAATTTTTAATTTTTAATTTTTTGGTTTTTGATTTGTTTTAAATTTTGATTAACCGAATTAAATAGAAAACCAACTTTTTTTTTAATTTAAGTTTTTGACTTTGACTTTATCTTTTTCTAACTTTTCTCAATTCTCATTTTCTACCTTATTTCGATGGTCTATATCCCAATTCTCATTTTCGTTCTTCAAGCTTCTTCAAAGTTCCATCAGTCGTTTTCGACCTTTGTAGATAATTGTTCATTTCTTCTAATTTAGAAAACCATCAATTAATTGATATGCTCTTATTAATTGTCAATGAACATTTGGGCTTAGATAATGAGTTATTAATGTGCATTTTATTTATGAGTTAAGTTGCTTTTAAATTTTTGTAACGTAATTTTGATTAATGGATTACATGATATGTTTTTTCTCTGCGTCTTATTTATGGATTAAATGATCTACTTTTGTTTTGGTTGTTTGGTGCTATTTTACTTTAACATTAGGGATGGATACAAGGTCAATTTATTTATTTTTTCTATTTTTTTTTTGTAAATAAAGATTTGGCTTAACCATAATCGGATCAATTGAATTTGTTTCGTTTCGATTTTGTATTGATTTAGTATATCACCGAACTGAGATTTTGGTTTGGTTCCAATTAACCAAATGAACATCCTCATAATAAAATAATAATGAATGATTTGTACAACTATTTGGCAAACTAATTTAGATAATTTTAAAAAAACAATACTCATTTAATTTTTTTAAAATAACTTGCATTTTTTCCAAAAATATTTGAAACTTTTTCAAATGTATTAACTGATAAGAATATATATTTTTATATATTTTGTATCAATTCTGCTATATCTTTCTTGTTTTGTTTTTGTTAATATTAGGTTTTTATTTATGTTTTGCGTGTGATAGGAGTTTAGGAATCAAAAAATAAAAAATGAGCCAAAACGAAGTTAAAACAAGCATTGTTGGGCCAAAATTTATTGACAGAGTACCACTGTAGTAATATTTATATTTTAGATATAAATTTATGATTCAAAGCCCTATTAACCCGATTCTTGGCTCATTGGAAAGATAAGTGATAGATCTACAATTTTTATGTTGATAACTTATCTCAATTCAATTGATTTCAAAGAGAAAAAATCGGTTATAAAGTCAAAAATGGACTGAAACTTCTAGATATGAAAGTTTTAGTATTTTCGGCATAATTTTTTCCACAAATATGATATTGATATGATTCAAGTGGCTACAGAAAACTAATAGATAGGGCTACAATTGTTAAATATTAAAAATTAATTCATCTTCGAAAGAAATAAAAAATTAATTGAAATGAAATGAATAATATCAAAACACTGAAAAAAATAGCTGCGACAACACCTTGGCACCGAAAACAGAGCAAATGGCTTTTAGGAGCCAAAATAGGGTGCTTAGGCACCAACTGTGAACAAAATTAATTCCTTTTGCTTGGAGGTTGACAAGTGGCGACATTTTACATCTTTTGCTATATATTTGTGATATGTATACATTAGATACATATAATAAATCACAAAATATACCTTACATACTTTACAACAAATCATATAACACCATCTCACACTTTTAACATACACTACCCTTTTAATAGACACCAATTTTTTCTCACTCATTCCCTAAAATTCATACACACTTTTGGGAAACAATATTGGGGTCTTAGGTATCATGAAAGAAGAAGCGGAAGAGGATTGGAAGGGAAAACATTCATAATCCACCGTCAACTTTAACTATCTTCTTCAACCTTTAAATGGAAATATTCTTTTAAAAAGAAAACCAAACAAGCCTTTAAGTTTTGAGTTCAAGAGGATGTCTAACTAATCTTTTTTATTAAAAAAAAATAGTATGTATTAAGTTTAAGAGTGTATTTGATATTGAGGAGAACATCATAATTTAGAAGATATTACAAATTTTAAAAATAATGTTTTAGAAATAAAGACCCAATACTTCTTTCACACAAATTAACAACTTTGTTTTTTAATAGAATCTTGTTACCTCCCGAAACCAGCGACCATAAGCTCTCATAAACATATCAGAAGACTGTAGGGAGCTCAATAATTTTCTCTGTAATCTAACATTTAAATATTAGTATAGAGTATATGTATCTCAAATTATTTTAGCAATTATAAATTAATGTGCCTAAATAAACATTATAATTCATCAAATATCTACCAGACAAAATATGAAAAAATAAATAATAAATTCTTAAAATATAAATCTCTCAAAATATTAATATAATTATGTCTTAAATCAGTGTATTGAGTCATAGAAAATAATAAATTATTAAAAATAGTTAATGTCGAATTTCTTCCATAGATTTTCTAGTACTCCAAGATTTTTCCCAAGCAATTGTTATATGAAAAATGTTAGGGGAATTATGAGCACGGCGGTGCAGTAAATAATTCAACACACTACTAGTTGGATCAAGCAAATAAGAAACATAACAATGTATTTTCTCTATAAAAAATAATTAGATAATCACATAAGTTAAAAAATTATATTAATGATTCGATAAAAAGATAACAATAATTAAAAACATATAATTTTATAAACCATCCAATTTTCATTTAAAATCTACATGTAAGACAATCATAGTTAGAAATAGATTTAATCCTTCTATCTTAGTTTCTGGTACTGGCTTACACCTCCTGTAATCTTGTGAACCATACAATTTCCATATAAAATCCGTCATATAAAACCAAACATGTATGATAAATATGGTTAGAGATAAATTTAACCCCTGGATACTAGGTCCTAAAAATAAATTTTAAAATCACCTCCACAATAACCATAGTAACAAATTACATTTATACAATGTTCAATGAAATCAGATTTCAATACATTCTCAATTTTTAAATTTAAATTTCACTAAACTCAAATTATTTTTATATTTTCATAATTCAATACATATATAAACTTGCTTGATTCAAGTTGTGAAAATTATACACGCACGCCAAAAATAATACATATAAGAATTTATATCACTAGAAAAGTGAAAGGTCATTTATCTCAATTTCAACACTTATGAAGGCAGGAACCATCCAAACTCGCATTACTCTTTTTACAAAATCTAAAAGAATATACCAAATAATTAGTCTACTAAACCATTTACCTCAATTATTTATATTGCAATCTTATAAACCTCATTATTTGAATCTCTAAGATAGTTCACTAATGGCCAAGTAACTGAAGAGTCTGATAATTAAACTACTATTGGTTCTTCCAGGAAACATAATTGAATACACATTTTTTCCTGCTCCACCGTGTAACCCTACTTGATGGTCGATTGTATTATTATTCTTCTTCTCTTTCTTTCTTTCTTTCTTTCTTTCTTTCTTTCTCTCTCTGTTTTATTTTCCCTTTTTTTTTTATTTGTATCATCCCAATACAAATGTTTGAGAATGATTGAGCAGATTTCCTTATGTACATTGATTTTAATAACCAATTCTCTCAAAAATTATATCAATCATTCTAATTAACTTATTCGTACAGTATAATTCATATTTATTTCTGGGTTAATTTTATTTTACCTTTCTATTTTTTATAAATATCACTTTATTTTCTTGTATTTTTAATTGTCTCACTTTACTGTTTTGTACTCTCATTATATCTCATTTTACCTTCATGTACTCTCTTTTTCTCACTGTAATTACCACCATGTACTTTTGAAAAAATAACTAAATTATATAGTAATATTACTTTAAAATATTCTAAATTTAATACACTTGTATTTAAATACTAATAAATTTTTTCAACTTAATTAATTAATACTTAATATTAAATTTATTTTATATTTTATTGTACTTATTTTAATAGCTATTCTTTTATTAACATAGTTCCTATAAAACTTTTATATCATAGGTTTTTTTTTTTTATCTAATACATTTTACTTATAAATTTACTAAACATCATAAATATTAAAAATGTATGATACATTTTCAAATCATATTTTGATAAATAAGTAAAATATAAGTAATAAATATTTTATTATTAATGAAATTATCAAGATTTCGTATAAACAATGTTAAATATAAAGTCATTTTTATGTTTCCTTTAATACTATTCAATAAGTTATAAATAGTCAAATTATCGTAACTTGATGAATACTATGTTAAATTTAAAATAACTTAATAAATACTTTCCTAAATTTAAAAACATAGTCATTTTTAGAAATTAATTTTATTATTATTACTTAATTATAATGGCTATGTTTGAATTTAAAGTAGTTTTTATGAACTTATGATAATTTTATTAATAATAAAAAATATTGCTAATATTTTATGTATCTAATAAAATATTTTTTTAAGATTTATAGTCAGTAAGAAATTTATAAGTAAAAACATATTAGATAATAAAAAACATCTTACTATATACTAATTTAATATGAACTATGTTATATTATAAAATATTTATTAAAATTTAAGTATAATAAACTTTTAAATAAATTTAATATTAAGTATTAATTAATAAAGTTGAAAAATTAATAGAACATAAATAAAAATATATTAATATCAATATATTTTAAAATAATTTTAATAAAAATAATAGGTAATGACAATTTGATTATTTTTTTTAAGAGTAGATGGGAGTAAAGTGAGATAATGAGAGTAGAGGGGGGATAAAGTGAGATAATGAGAGTAGATGAGGGTAAAGTAAGATAATGAGAGTACAATAGGAAAAAATGAGAGTATAAAGGGAAAAATTGAGATAAAATGAGAGTGCAAAAAGATAAAGTAAAACAAAATAATAATACAAAGGAATAAAGTAAGTAACTAAAGTGAGATAATAAGAGTACAATAAGAAAAAATGAGAGTACAAAGGGAAAAAATGAGATAAAATAATAATACAAAAAGATAAAGTAAAACAAAATAATAATATAAAAAAATAAAGTGAGTATCAAACTTTCATTTGATAAATTTAATTATATAACAAATAATGGAACCGATATAACATTCTATCCCCTAAAAATAAGTTTCTTCCTTAGGTCACATATACATATTTTTATACTTTAATAATGTGGTTTAATCATTTCATTCGTTTTTTGGCTTCATAAATCCTGTCTAAAAGGGCACCTATTGACCATTAAATCTTAAGCACAAAATATTAAGAATTCTCACAACATGTTACTTATGATATTTTCAAAATACACAACTCAACTGATGGAACTATTAACTTGAATTCGCTTATAACGGGAGGGTGGGGGTTTGAATTTTGGTGGGAATCTGCGGCTGAATTTTGGTATGAAACAATCACTATATTACCAGTGAAACCCTACGATAAGAGTTTAATATGATGCAATCACTGTGGATTGAATTTATTGTGCGTATAAGTGTACAGTTTTTGTTGGGAATTCAAGAGCCAGTTGAGTCATATCCCACAATTTACTCCCTCTGGGGTGCTAGAGACAGGTGTCTTGGAGGTTCAGAATTAGTTCAGAAAAGGTGGGATATCTGAATTACAAAAAAAATAAAAAAATTATATTTTATTACTTGAAAAGAATCTCAATATAACTGAAAATCAGACTAATAGTGCATTTTTCATGCTAGAAAACAGTAAATTTCTTGATGTCTACCCAACGAGGCTGGATGCTACAAATCTAGTACCTCACAAACTATAAATTAATAAGTTTAAAAGCTTATAAAATATCTCATTTAAACTTAGATTAATATGATGAGAGTAGGCGAGTAACAGTCTCATTTACACTTAAAAAGATTGCACAGTTTGTTGATAGTGTTTGTGTGTGTCTCTGTATAAATACATAAACATATATATATATATATATATATTTCAAATTAGTTGTTTTCTTTAAGAGGGTTAGAGATTGGATTTAGAAAAACAAAATTTAGCAAACAGACACAAGTGTCTTAACATTCTATGTCTGTACTTGCCTAGCTTGTGCACTTTGAGCCACAATAAAGTTTGTGAACTATATATATATATATACACACATTTAGGATCATCACCTTTTTCATGATACACATTCATCTCAAGAAAAAGTAAATCCTAAGTATTTGGAAAATTGTATAAAATTAAGGACCGATTTATGGATAAAACAGTGCCTTCAATGAAATGAAGGAATATTTTGTGGCACAAAAAATATATTTTGATCCAAGATTTAGGAGCTTTCTTGGTATCCAATCCTATAATTCATCATATTCACCGGTTAAATTATATTTCACAATATTATTCTAAAATTATTCATTCATTAAATCATTCATCCCATAACCCGATAAATTTTTTAAATAACTGTTTAATCTAACACGAATAAAGATAGAATCCATTCTAC
This sequence comes from Paulownia fortunei, assembly GCA_019321725.1. Taxonomy (NCBI): domain Eukaryota; kingdom Viridiplantae; phylum Streptophyta; class Magnoliopsida; order Lamiales; family Paulowniaceae; genus Paulownia; species Paulownia fortunei. The sequence goes on from CM033110.1 coordinate 3,027,931, forward strand.
ATGTCAATACCAACAATAACGAAATTTATAGTAAGAGAAAAATTCGACGACTTTTAAAATCGTGAGGGTTCAAGTCTCTCTATCCCCAAGAAAAAACTTATTTGATTCTTTGACAAACATATTTGGGCGTAAATGACTAGAAAGAATAGGTTCGCTTGCAAGTTGTACCAAGCATGCCAATTTGCTACGAAGTTTATGGAACAAATTGGTTTTTGGTTACCATGGTACAAGTTAGAAGTTGGTGTCAAATTTATTAATGTTTCAAATTTTTCATAAACAGAACTAATGAAAATAAAAAGAAGACTAAATAAAATAAAAAGAAGAATTATTAGTATGCCAAAAAAAAAAATCATTTTTATATATATTAACTAGCATACTCTCTTGATCCATAATGAACGTTCTCTTTTGCTAAAGTAAAAGGCTGAACTTTTTAATATAAGTTAACTTATTATATAATGTTTTAATAGTTTTGACATTATAAAACCTTCAAATAATGATATTTGTTATTATATCAAGACTTTCAAAAAATTAACACAAAGTGTTTATCATTATATTAAAAAAGTAATGAAGTTAATTAGTCAACAGTATAAAATAATCATTCAGTTTTGGAAGGAAGGAGTATATATTTAAAACCAGTCTTCACGTAAAATATACTGACTTCAATTTTATTTTTATTTTTTAATTTTCAGTTTTGTTCCCTAATGTTAACATATGTACGTGGATAAAAACAAAAATTATTAAATCAATTCTTTTATTTTTTATTTTTTATTTTTTATTTAAATTTAATGCGTAGTGATGCTTTGGGGTGGGGTTGCCGGTTGGGGGTGGTAGTTGTATAATTTATTAGAAAATAAATGCGAAGCTAATAAGATTTTTGCATGGTTGGAGATTTCAGAAAGCTACAATATGATATTTCAATTTAAGTTGTGGGAGTTGAATTAGTCTTACAATTCAAATCATGTTGTTTTGATTTTTGTGAATGCTAGTGCAAACTATTATTAATATTATTAATAAGTAATAAGTGAAGAATAGAACATCATTTCCACAATATTGATCATTATTAATTATTAAAATTATATTAATTTTAATTTTATTTGAATAAATAAAAAGTAAAATCAATTATTTTAAAACAAGAATAAAATTAACAATAAATAAAACACAAGAGCAAATAAAGATTAATCAATTAATTAAAATGACTTATCATGATTATCTGAATTGGATATTCTATCTCTTAATCTAAATTTACTCAACAATTCGATAGTCAAGAATTCATAAATTTTTTATTAACCTCTCTCATGATCTAACTAAAATATTTTTAATTGCTCACCCAATATATTATTTTATAAATTAAAACAATAAAAAATTTATTGACTTTTATGGATCTCATATAGCGACTATACAAACTATGCAAATATATTTTTACCTTTGATTGAATTTAGGTTATTCAACAAATGAACTAAGACACATAAATCCCTTCGAGACTTCATTATAGTTAATAAATTATTTAATTAACGATCAATTAATTAAAGGCATTAATTATAGTGTAGAATAATCAACTAGAAAAAATAAATATTCAACTAATATTGATTGAGAAATTCAAAACAACAATTAATTCGTACTGAAAAAATAACATCCTAATTATAATACTTAAACATGAAGAAATAAGGAAGAAAATAGGAAAAACTAAGTTTGAAGCTGAATCTATGCAGAAATTCCTTTTCTTAGGTTGAGCAAATCTTTCTTTTCAAACTTGTTTATCTTTTTGTCCTTGCAAGATTTCTTGATTTCCCCCAAAAAATTTGCTTCTTTTCCTCTTTTTTTTTGCCCTTCTTTGAAAATCTGCCCAAAAACTCTATTTGTAGGTTTCCAATAGTTGATTGGGAGTAGAAAAGACCTTTTTTTTTTTTTTTTCTTTCTTTCACCAAATAGCACCTAGTAGCTCAATATTTATGGAGGGGCCAATTCTTGCCTTGGAGCCTAAACCCTCAACATTCTCTCCTCTGAGTGCCTAGTTACTACTTTTCAGGTTCCTCGCTAGCCGCTCGTTACTTGGGTGTGGGGTTGTTGTTGTTGCTACTGCTATTATAAAAACTTTAAAAACTAACTAAATGTTAAGTAAATGGTATGTAATTTATAATATAAAATTCACTCATCAGATGGGATATCCTACCAAGCAAAAGAGTGATCAATAATTGAATACTATATTGATTATAGGGTAAATGCATAAACCCTTGTGTTTTTGCAAAAGTACTAAAAATCCTCTTTTAAAAAAATAGTCTAAAAACAACTCGGTAAAATTCAAAAACTTGCACAAAAGCCTCATTCTATCATAAATTCACAGTGTTGGTATTACACACGTGGGAGGTGCGAACCACATTGTAAGATGACATTTTTTACAATAAATTTCATTGGAATTGATTAGCATATCCCTCATTTTATATGTGTGTGTATATATAACATTAAAAGTAAACCTGACCACAGTTCAAGAAAATATCGACCTTTAAATTTAACCGTTAAAATTGATTATAGTTTGGGTTCTGGAACTGTCGGGCCGGTTCCGGTTAATCATCGGTTCTGGTTCCAGTTTTGAACCTTATATTTTATTTTATTTTAAAAAAATTAAAATTAAATTTGTAAAAATGGTTGTTAATTTTTGAACTTAATGAAAAAAAATTAATTTAAATTTGAAAAAAAATAGCTAAAATTTAAGCATATGGTCAAAAACAAAAGTTACTAAATTAATTTTTGAAATTTGTAAAAAATATTTTTCTATTTACACTGCATTGATAAAGCACAATTTACTCAATTTTGATCTTCAGAGTTAATGTTATCATGTAAAATCGATGCATCATTATAATAATTTAATAATACTAAATGAGAAGTTGAGAAATAAATAAAATATAATTGTAAAGTAACATAATTAAATATTTTTAAAAAATTATAAATTTACTTATTATTAATATAATTGTAAAGTAGTATCATTAGATAATTTTTAAAATTTTACTTATTATTAAAATGAAATGTAAAATGTTTAAATATAAGATTTGATTTGTAACTTACCGAAACTAATTAATTAAATTTAAAGAGAGGTACAACACCAATCATATTAATTTTCAGAAACAAGGCAAGCAATCTGAGGGGAAAAAATAAAAAAATTATGAAACTTATTTATGCACTTATTCAAAGTTATGGACATATGACGTATTACCTTAATTGGTTAGAGTATTCTACTAATAATATGGAGGTTATATGTTCAAAAATTACATGGGATACTTTTACACTATTTTCAATATTTTAGTTAAAAAAAATAAAAAAATTATTGGGTCGGGTCCGACACCGTGGAACCACATGTTGGATAAAACTGAACTCATAACCGACTCATGAACTCACGGACCAGTTATGGGTTATGACCCATGAACTGTGGTTAATGGGTTCTGACTCATTGACCACGGTCCGATTATGGGTCGAATCCAAACTCACGGGCTGATTACGAATTCCGACCCGTAAACTATGGTCAATGGATTCTAATCCGTTGACCATGGTCCGGTCCAAAAAAGAATCAAAAGACATTGATAAACTTGAAAAAAACCCACATTTTAAATTAAAAATATTTGTCCATTATTTTTTCAACTTTTTAATATGTTAGGTAATATTTTTAAACCATAAAAGTTTTTTTATTTCATTTTGTAAGACTAAACATAATTATGCACTTTTCTATATTTTTTTATGAAATGCATTATAACAAGTAATACTTTAAATAAAAATGTTTGCAACATTAGTAAAAATGAAACACAACTATTTTTTCAATTTCCAATTTGTTATTTATTCTAATAAAATAATATTCTCAACTCTAGAGTTTTTTTTACTTCTTTTGTAAAAACTAAAAATAATGTAGATTCATTTTATTTATTTATTTTGGTTCAACATAGATTCTCCCATATCTCTTCTATTTTGAATTTATTTCGATACGTTACAATTTCTAAAATAGAAACCTTTGTTCCAATTGTAAAAAAATGAAAATATAATCATATATTATGTATTCTTTAATTTGTTTCAATAGTATGTATAACTGTAACAATTTTATTACATTGTAAAAGTTAATTAACTATATATACACACCCACAAACACACACACCCCCACACACATATATATGCATGTGCGCGCGTATTATATATTCTATTTTAGTTTATTTTAATAAATAATATTTTTATCCCTATATGATTTTAATTTTTTTTCTTTTCTTTTTTTTTTGCTTATTTTTTCTTTTTTTGGCTCCCCTCATTCTTCTTGCTAGTTAACCGTTAACCACCACCCTCCACAACCCCAACCCCAACCCCAACCCAGTACTGAACCACCACTTCATCCTAACCACAATCACCACTTGAACCCAGCTAGTCCGCACACCCACCCCAAAGCCTACCAACCATTGCTTACCGCCAACTCCACCCACTACCACCCAACCTCTCTCCTCCCCTGGCCACCGTCGTGAACCCAGCCCCCCATCACCCCAACAATCCTGTGAAACCCAACACTCTGTCAAGAAAATGGCCAATCATTTTTTTGTAAAAAAATGATTGGTGCCTAAAATCAATCAATATTTTTTAAACCTATATAAATTCCCTTAACTCTCATAGAGCATCCCAAAATTAGAGAATTATAGAGAGTTGAGAAAAAAGTTTAAGAGAAAGATTGTGAAAGAATTTTGTAAAAAAAAATTCTTTTGTGGGTTGTGAGTTGTAAGTGTTGTAAATATTTTATATATTTTCTCCCTTTAGTAAAACGATCTGCAGCAGGTTCGGAGATATAGACATAATTGGCCGAACTTCATTATTAAATTTGTGTGTCTTATTTTCATTGTTATTTCGTATTCTCATTCATATGATTTATTGAGAATTTTCATAATTTTTCAACAACTGGTATCAGAACTCCATGAATAGTCAGAAACAATCCGAAGGAAGTTAGATTCAAGTAGGAGCGATGGTCATAGATAAATGGAAGGTGAAACTCGAGAAATTCGATGGCGCAGATTTTGAATTTTGAAAAATGCAGATGGAGGATTATTTGTATCAAAGAATTCTATATCAATCTCTTTTAGGGAAGAAGCTAGAGACTATAAAAGAATAAGACTGGAATTTTTTTGACAGACGAGCCCTTGGAGTTATCTGATTAACATTATCCCACAATATTACTTTCAACATAATAAAGGAAAAGATCACGACGAGTCTTATGGTGGCTCTCTTTAATATATATAAGAAGCCACCGGCCTCAAACAAAGTTCACTTGATGAGGCGTTTGTTCAATTTGCGGATGACAGAAGGCGCATCAGTAGCTCAATATCTCAATGAACTTAACACAGTCACAACCTACTTGAGTTCAAATTAGAATTAAATTTGATGAAAAAGTACGATCATTGATACTTTTATCTTCTCTACCAGAAAACTGGAATGCTACTATTACGGCTGTGAGTAGCTCATCGAGAAGTAATAAGTTGACATTTGACGATATTTATGATTTGATTCTCAGTAAAAAGATCCGACGAAGAGAGTCGGGTGAATTATCAACCCTTTAGTTTTGCATACAGAGTCAAAATGAAGAAATTCAATCAGAGGGAACGAATGTGGCAGATCGAACTACCAAGGTAGATCAAAGGATAGGAGGTCCAAATCCAAGAATTCCAGCAATTTTCATAGCTCGAAAACCATTGAGTGTTGGAACTGCGGGAAGACCGAACATTATAAAAATTAATGCAAGAATGCACCGAACAATCAGGAAGCGAAGACAGAGGTAAATGTTACTTCCACATCAAGAGGAGATGATGCGTTGATATGCTCTTTAGAGATCAAAGAGGAGTCTTGGATGTTAGACTCTAGAACATCATTCCATGCTACTTCACATAAATAATTCTTCGAGAGGTATGTTTCCAAAAACCTTGGAAAGATATATTTTGGTGATGATCAACTGTGTGCTATTGTTGGCAAAGGTATAGTGAAGATTAAGTTGAACGGGACTGTTTGGGAGCTAAAAGATGTCAGGCATATCGCTAACCTGATAAAGAACTTAATTTCAATAGGGCAGTTGGCTAGCGAAAGCTATACCACAGTTTTCCATGGTGATGATTGGAATATTTCAAAAGGCGCAATGATGATTGCTCGAGGCAAGAAGAGTGATACTTTTTACATGACAGCAGATCCGTGTTGTTTGATGGCAGTTGCAGCAGACAATGAAAACTCCAAATCTGTGGCACCAGAAGCTAGGCCACATGAGTGAAAATGGGATAAAAATTATGTACTCGTAGGAAAAACTTCCACGTCTACCGTCAATTGAGATAGACATGTGCGAATATTGCATATTTGGAAAGAAGAAAATGCTTAACTTTCACAGAAATGACAGAACCCCAAATAAGAAAAGGCTAAAGCTCGTTCACTCTGACAAAGTGGCAATTAACAACAGATGCTACGATGCTAACAAAGTGGATTCTTTATTTCCAATCTAGCACAATCAGCGACTCGACGCTAGACATTCTGTCTCTGGGAAATTGAATAAGGAGAATTGTCACATTATGTCTCACAAAATATATTAATACTTCAAATTCTATCTAACAAAATATATTCTAAATAAATATATAATAAATAAAAATACATATAATTTTAATGGCAAGAATTCAAATTTAAAAACTAAAACCCCATAGTCATCAATTAAGGAGGGTCCGGGTTGATTCATATGCAACCAAATTAATTGTATTAAACAACTTGGAAAAGTTCAGCAAATAGGCCGCGTAAAAGTTGGAGTCTAAAACACATTTCCACTTATAAAACTAAAATTTCCTTTTCCGCCGTTTAGTCAGCAGATGTAGGAACAAACATTGTTTCCTCCCATTTTCCTTCGTCTCCCACCTCTGTCTATATATATATTTCACTTCCCTCACACACTCCATCACTCATCATCTGCTCACTGCTTAGCTTTCCTCTTATGGTATACGTCTCAAAGCCAAATATTCCACCATTTTCTTCCATAGCATTAGGCCTCTACTCCCATCTCCTGCTCTCTACTCAGATGAACTCTAGCTCCAATTGTTCTTCATATTCTTGTTAATTTTCCTCAGATTTCCCATTATTTTGGGAAAGGAATCGATTTTTCCTTCCGAGCTTTTTCTTCCTCCATTCTTTACACACATAAAAGGATTCAATTTTCCCATCTATTTCTTTCCATTTCCCCAAAGACAGATTTTTTTTTTACCTTGTGATCAATCATGGGTTTAAAGGGATTTGTTGAAGGAGGCGTTGCCTCCATTGTTGCCGGGTGCAGCACCCACCCGCTGGATTTAATCAAGGTCCGGATGCAGCTTCAGGGCGAGGCGGCTCTCGCCCCGAACCCGGCTGTTCAAGCTGTCCGCCCTGCTCTCGCTTTCCACACCACAGCCGGCCAAGCCGCTGCCCACCTCCACTTCCCCCCTCCGCCTCCTCCCCGCGTGGGACCCGTCTCTGTCGGACTCCGGATCATCCAGCAAGACGGCGCCGCGGCCCTCTTCTCCGGCGTCTCCGCCACCGTCCTCCGCCAAACCCTCTACTCTACCACTAGGATGGGTCTCTACGACATCCTCAAGAAAAAATGGACCGATCCCAACACCAATAACATGCCCTTGATGAGGAAAATCTCTGCCGGACTAATTGCAGGAGCCGTTGGCGCCGCTGTGGGGAACCCTGCTGACGTGGCCATGGTCCGGATGCAGGCCGACGGCCGCCTCCCCCTGGATCAGCGGCGCAACTACAAGAGCGTGGTGGACGCCATTTCCCAAATGAGCAAGAACGAGGGGATCACTAGCCTGTGGCGCGGGTCGTCCCTTACAGTTAATCGCGCCATGCTGGTAACAGCGTCACAGCTGGCGTCCTACGACCAGTTGAAAGAGATGATTTTGGAGAGGAATCTGATGGAGGACGGACTCGGGACACACGTCACAGCAAGCTTCGCCGCCGGGTTCGTGGCGTCTGTGGCGTCGAACCCGGTGGATGTGATCAAGACGCGGGTGATGAACATGAAGGTGGAGGCGGGGATGGCGGCTCCGTACAATGGGGCCCTGGACTGTGCGATGAAGACTATTAGGGCAGAGGGGCCAATGGCTCTTTACAAAGGATTCATTCCCACAATATCGAGGCAGGGACCATTCACTATCGTGCTCTTTGTCACACTGGAACAAGTCCGCAAACTGTTCAACGATTTCTGAAACCAAGTGGCGATGACGAAACAGGAAGAATTATGCCAATGTAAAGAGTCACTCATTCTTTTTATGTTATTCTTTTTGAATTATACTAACTATTAATGAATGGATATATCAAAAATTGCATCATAGACGCATTCCCAACTTGATAGCAAGTTGGCCTGTGGTATGAATTCTATTAACGGATGATATAAATGCCATGGAACTTTATTATACCATTTATCATATACATTATTTGTAGGGACTGCATTTTTAATGAGTGATTTACGTACAATAATCTCAAATTTTTTAATTCATGCACTAATGTATCGTATGTGATGATCTTGCTAATCAAATTCTGTGTACTTGTACGGTCAAATATATACAAATTTGTGTCAAGATCCTGTGAAAATGAAGGGATATTGTATATCATTCCAAACTATCGAAAAACCCTCTCACGATGGTGTATCTCAACTCACGCATAGAAGATCAATGGACATATAGATGTCCAAAGTTCGGAACTAAAATATGATGACAACTCAGTAATGTATTGGGAAGTCATATCATATCGTTGCCAAATGAACTAGAAAAAAAAAAGATATTAATAATATATTATAAGTGATGGCAAATTAAACTTCATTATAAGTTTGTTGACGTAACGTGGTATCATAGCATCAAACATTTCTCGAAAGATGCGCACAGAATATCGAGTAGTATGACCATAAGTTATCGTCGTATTCCACATATAATTATTTATTTACATTAACATAATAAAAAGATAAATATACTTCTAAAAAAGTAATAATTAATTTTTTTACCGTGCACCATAGAAAGGATTAGGAAGTACATGCTCTAAATCAATCTATCAGAACTCTAAATTTACACATTGTTCTAGAACAATTGACGTAATGGGCGTCATCCTAGACTATGCCCAAATCTAGAAGAATTGAAATTCATATCAAAACAAAATATGATAAAATGTATTAAATTATAAGATAAATATATATTAATTTTACATGTAATAATTATAATACACCACCAATATTGCATTTCGTCTCGGAGCATGCTCTATACAAGTCACAATACAAGAAAGTCAATACAACATTACTCCAACTGTACCTACTAACTTCATCAACATTCTTAAATTTTGACAAATAAAGTAATGAGGTTGAATTTTCTGATGAATGAGGACACATAACATCACCAAGCAATATGAATGCCCATGCACTAGATATGTTAGGCCCAAAACTATCTGCTATTGGATCATTGGCATCATCCTGCGTGTCCGCATCAGTATCAACAGATTCAGCATCAGGCACATACTCTATGTATGCATTATCAGCTTCTCTCATGCTACTTGATTCAATATTGTACTGTCCAATACCAAAATTTGTATAAGCAAATGTAGAAGCACCCACGCATAAGTCATCAATTCCAACAATTGACATTTCTTGTGTTACTATAGAAAGATCCACAATAGTGTATTGGGCTAAAAAAGACATATACAAGACCCATTCCTGACTCATCATCATTTCTGGAGGAGCAACACTGGTGAATTTGTTCTTTCTCAACACAAATATCCATATTATCAATTTCAGTCTCTTGATCCCAAAAAAAACTTAGACTGTCATCATCGATTATCTCCACAAATAATACTTTTATCTGTTGCATGTAGACTTGTGAAAATTTAGCAAACACTTTCAACGAGAATTGATTATTATTAATACAGGTGCGTTTATACAATTTTGACAATAATTTTGAAAAAATTGTTGTACGAGAAATTCTCATGTATGCAATTGAAAAATGGTCATAAGTTACAATCCAATAATCTTGTCACACTTTACCTCTCGCATACGCTATAATTGTAACTTTTTTTTGAGGTGTCGTAACTTCAAAAAATAAATGCAATTATTCATTAATAAATTTGAAATTGTGATTTTTAAATAATTATTTTCTTAATTTAATTTAATAAACATATTTATTAATTTTATTATTGTATATAAATATTATATTTATCTATTTTATATTTTATTTATTTATTTTATATTTATTTAATTTATTAATTTTCAAACTCCATTTCTTATTTTAATCATTACTATAATTATTAAATTCGTAATGGTGATTTTCAAATATTATTTTCTTAAATTAATTTAATAAATATATTTATTAACTATATTATTGTATATAAATATTATATTTATCTATTTTTAAAATAATAATATTCTTTTATTTATACTTATTTATTTATTTTATTAATTTTCAAACCCTAATTTGTTATTTTATTCACTATCTATAATTATTAAATTTGTAATGGTGATTTTCAAATAATTATTTTTTTAAATTAATTTAATAAACATATTTATTAATTATATTATTTGTATACAAATATTATATTTATCTATTTTTAAAATAATAATATTTATCTATATTTTAACTATATTTATCTATTTTTAAAATAATAATATATTTTATTTATTTTGGAATATTAGCCTCTTGGGCCTATATTTCAGTTATGCCAAATGATTAACCCCTGTTACTTGAACTCTCATTAGTCATACACCACAATCATATGTCTGTTGTGGGAAAACATATGGCTATTACACACGATTTGATTCTCTCTTGATAATATTAGTCTAGACACATGAATTTGATCATCTATCAATTCTATGCATACTTCTTTTATTTTTCTAGCACCATTTTGTAGTGATAGAGGGACTTGATTCTCTGTTGTTTCTAGTTTTTTTTGTTTAATAGACAGTATGAGGAGCTCCTTTCCTATTGTTTTGTTGCAGCGAGTTTAAGGAACTGGAAGCATTTCCAACCCCCATTTCATTTTTTAATCACTATCTATAATTATTAAATTCGTAATGATTATTTTCAAATAATTATTTTCTTAGATTAATTTAATCAACATATTTATTAACTATATTTTTGTGTATAAATATTATATTTATCTATTTTTAAAATAATAATATATTTTATTTATTTATTTATTTTCAACCCCTCATTTCTTATTTTATTCACTATCTACAATTATTAATAATTAACTAAAATATTATATTTCATAATAAAATTAATTTTTCAATATATATTTTTTAACAGAAAAGCTTTTGATGTACATTTTATTTTTATGATGTGCCTACAGAGTATTATTTTTAATTGTTATTGGTGTTTTAATTAGTCCCAACATGAATAAATTGTTAATATAATATATTATCAAATCAAACAAAACATGAATTAATAAAAAAAAATTATTGTTATCTCTCTAATATCTTAATAAAAAAAAATTATTGTTAACAAAATAATTTCTAATATCTTAATTTCAAAATATAATGCATACTCAATTAAATAATTTTAAAAAATTAATACTTAAATAACTAATTTAAAATTGATAATATTAAAATAATAATAATTATCTTTTTAATTTGGGTGTCGTCGTTGCCGTCGTCGTCGCGTCGCTGCTATCGTCATTGCTGCCGCCTTAGTGGAGTGCTTAGTTGGTGAAGAAAGAAAATAAGAACAAAAGTTTTTAAATAGAAGAAGATGAAGTGAAGATGAAGAAAGAAAGTTGGAAGGAGAAATGGTTTGGAAGAAGAAGAAGAAGAATTAGTGTTTAAGAAAAAGAGTCGTGCAACTTGTGAACTGCGTGGAAAAAAAAAATTGGTAAACCAATTCATAATAGAACAAAATTTAAAAAAAAAATTATATAAAAGGCATTACGAGGTAACGCTTTTCCACCCATAACGTGTTCCTTTCAAATTCGATCAACTGTGTATTGATTGATATCTGCATTAAATGGCAGATTATGCATTGCATAGAAGGCGTTACGGGGGTAACGCCTTCCCACCCATAACGTCTTCCTTTCAAATTCGATCAACTGTGCATTGATTGATGTCTGCATTAAATAGCAGATTATGCATTGACAGACTCTGTATATCTGAAAAAAATATTTTACAAAAAAAGTGTTAATAGAGTAATGTTTTCCAATTCAAATCCGGTCAACGATCCATTAATTGAGAGATTCTGAATTTATTGAAATTGGAAGCGTTCCTTTGTGTAACGCTTTCTTTTCTTAATTTAAAAAATAAAAAATAAAAATATTATTTTAAATGGCACTTTGTCATAAATTTTTAAATTCAAAATATTTTATGATATTTTAATAATTATTTTATTAAATTATAATAATTTGTCAAAAAAATCCCAGCAACTCGGTCCGGTCTTTCCTGGTGTCCAATTTGGAATGAACACGTGGCGCACGACCAGTCAAGGGAGCTCATCCTTACATTACTCCACACAATTTGGAATTCCTTTTCTTAATTCAAAATTTAGGTAGTTTGTCGCCACATATACCTTCAGCATATATGATTTGCATATAATTATAAAGTAATATGCTAATTTTCCTTTCGAATTTGGTCTCATTCCCAACAATCCACCTTAAATGGTTGAATTGTGCTAAACAAGTTGAGTTTAAGAGGATGTCTAACTAAATTTGAAAAAATAAAAAAATATATCGTATATTGAAGAGAATAGCACAAATATAAAAGATATTACAAATTTTAAAACCTATACATTACTTCATTCAAACAAAGTAACAACTTTTTTTCTGAATGAAATGTAATATCCTATAAATTTTAAAATTAATTAGTTTAAAAGCTTATAAGATATTTCGTTTAAACTCAATTTAATATTATGGGAGCAAGTGAGTGATAATCTCACTTACACTTGGACAAAATTGTATTGTTTGTGGATAATATATTTCAATATAATTCAAATTAATTGTTTTTTTTAAGTGGTTCAGAGAAATAGAGTAAATTCAGATAAAAACAAAAACAAACAAATCTATATAATTGAACCTATCAAAGAGACACAAATATATAACATTCGCGTGTGTGCTTGCCTAGCTTGTGCACTCTTTGGCCGCAATAATGTTTGTGAAATATATATACACTTTTAAGACCCCCACCATTTTCATGGTACATATCCTTCGAAAGAAAATGGAAAATGCCAAATGTTTTTTAAACATATTATAAAATGACTTTGGTCATTGTAGATGCATATAGTGTCTTGGTATCTTGTCTATGTTGTGAGTGCACACATCTTGTGTTAAATATTATTTTGATAAAAAAAATTAAGACACTTAGCACAATATTGGTATATCAAGACATGAATTCATCCCAATGAAATGATGTTCTTCTCGGAAAAAAAAAATAAAAACCAAATGTTTGAAAACATTGTATAAAAATAAGGATCTTATTCTACGTGTGTGTGTGTGTGTGTGTGTGTAGTGCCTTTAATGAAATGATGGAATATTTTGTAGCAAAAAATATATATGTGTTCATCCAAAACAATGAATAGATTGACATGAAGTTGCACCAAGTGTGGCAATTTGCCACATAGGGTTAGATACCAAAGAGGACCAAAAAAATGTTGGCTGTGTATATTTATGGAACAAGTTAGTTTTTGGTTTCCATGGTACAATTAGAAATTGGTGTCAAATGTTTTAGTAGTTCTAAATTCTTCATAATTTGAACTAAAAAAATAAAAAAAAAAAGAATTATTTGACTACCCAAAACAAAAAAAATTATAGATATATTAATCGATATATTCATTCAGTGTGGTATGGATGTTACCATCAACAATGACTGTTAAAGAAAAAGTAAAGTCTTTAATTTTTATATTAATTATAATTTTTAAAAGTTTAATATTGTAAAACCTTTAAATAGTGATATTAATAACTATATTAATACTTTTAAAAAAATTAACACAAAGTTATTTTTTATTCAACTAAGAAAGTAATCAATAGGGTGGGTTTATATCCAAACTCGCCCCACTTGGGACATATTTTCGAAATTATAAATGGGTTTTGGATGGGTCTTGAATTTTTATTTTCAAACCCAATTTATTTTCAAACCCGCCTCTTCCCAAACCCGTTCCGTTTAGTTTTTTATTTTATTATATATGTATTTATGTAAGATCATATTTTAAAAAATATTTTTTTAAAAAAATTAGTATTGTTATTTAAAAAATATATTTTTTAATATTTTAAAATTATAAAACGGGTTTAACCCGAATCCAGCAGGTCTGGAGATAGGCAAGTCTCGAGTCTTTAAAATTTTTTATAAAATAAGTATCGAATTTTGACAAACTCATTTGAAACTCGCCGTTGACATTCCTAATAATCAAGTTAATTAGCTAACAGTAGAAAATGGTCATTCAAAACAATTCTTAATGTAAAATATACAGATTTAATATTCTTTTTAGTTTTATTCCCTCATTTCAATAATAAAATCAATTTTGCCTTTTTTTAGTCAAATTTCGATGCCTGGGGCAGGGGGCTGGGGGGTTAGTTGTATAATTTATTAGAAAATAAATGATTAGCAAATACTTTTTGGCATCTTTGACGATTTCAGAAAGCTACAACATGATATTTCAGTTCAAATTATGAGACTTGAATTAGTCTTACATTAATTTTAGACATGTGATGTCCTACCAACCAAAAAATTGATCAATAATTGAATAGCATATTGATTTTATGTGCCTTTTAGGCATTCTTCGATGTGCTTTTATAAATGTGATAAATTTTAGAAAAATATAGCAAAATGAAGAATATTCGAAAAAAAGTATTGAAAAGTGTGAATAGTTGAAAAAAGTGTGTTTTCTACCATAATTTTAGCATTTCTTTACTTTTTAATATCAAAGGTCGAAAATCCTCCTTAGATAAAAAAGCATTTTTGACTCATATCTCAATTTTCTAAAATTAATTAGGGGTATAATGGTCTAAAATAACTTTAAAGTATTCCCCTAAATGCTACTAAAAGCCAAAAACACCTCCAATATTGCTTTTGGATTCTTTTAAATTTCAGCTTTATCTAAGAAAATTAAAAGCAAAATCACCACTGTAAAATACGTCAAAAATGATAAGTTTCGTTTTTTTTTTATCTTAATAAGAATTTCTTATCATAAGCTATTTGTGAATTGTTCAATTTACGGACTTTGAACACAATCTTCCTACTTCTGAAACTGTAACCAATACAAAATAACATTTTTGTTTTTTGTGTGGTAAATTTTAGGGTTAAATACACTTTACCCTATAATGTTGATTTTATATAAAATACTTTTTCTACTAATTAAATCTTGAAATACCCACCTAAGCCAACATGCCCTAAGTTAAATAAAATATTAAATTTATTTTATCCTTATTTTATAAACTATATAGTACTTTGCTCCCTTTATAATTAAATGTCGATCATTTTGATCCTAAATTTTAGTCAACACTATTTTTTTAAATAAAGTAATCTTCAATTAAATTAAAAATAATTAAATAGCAAAATACAATTTTAATATTATAGAGAAGACACAATAAATTTTAAAAAAACTATGCCACATAAATTTCTATTACTTTCATTTTAGATATATAACTTTAATAAGTAAGTGTTAAATTTAGAGTCAATTAATTTATTACTTAATAGTGTAAATAATTCTAGTATGTAAGTTGTGCATGTGTAACTCAAATATATTAATGAACCTAATTTTAATGTGTAGTTATTTATATGTGAAAGGGAAATAAAAATTAGAAAATAAAAAATAAAAAAAACTTATAAGTTATATAAATGTAATTAAAAACTTTTGAGTGAAAAAAACAAAAATAAAAGTTTCAGAGATGTTTTCTAAAACAATATATATAAGATGAGAGTAATATTAATTTATGTGAGATATTTTCTTTAAATTTAATATGTCTTTTCTTTATTATTAAAATCATATTTTGTTATTTATTTAATTTGAATTTAATTAAAGATTTATTTATTTAATAAAATTAGCATTGTACGAAACTTATATTTGCTATTTATTTATTTTAGATTTAATTATGGGTTTATTTATTTAATAAAACTAGAGTTAAGTAAAATATGGGATCAATTTAATTGACATGTAATTTTAGAGGGAGCAAAATATGATATTTAATATTTTATTTAGTTTAAGGATATTTTTGTCCATCAATATATTTTTATTGATTTAAGGGGGTATTTAAAAATTTTATTAGTATAAGAGGATATTTAATACAAAATTAATAATATAAGAGGGTAAAGTGTATTTAACACTAAATTTTATTTTCTCAAATTTTATCAAACAAAAAATATGAATTTTGTAATTTGAACAGTCACATGTAGTGACCAATCCTTACTATGCTAAACATTTGCATATTTTGATATGGTTGATGTTAACAGTGTTTTCATAACTAAATCGGTGATCAAACCGCTCTAGTTAATAATTAGCGGTTCAGCCGCTAGTCGAATCGGTTTAATAAAAACTGATTATATTTTTTTATTTTTTATGTAAAATAATAATATAATAAACTAATTGTTATGTAATATATTTTAAATATAAAAATAAATAAATAATTATATAAAAAATATATAATAAAATATTAAATTTAAAATTTTTAAAATATTAAAAACCAAAAAAAAGTTGAAACCGGTCAAATTGGTTTTCGCCGATTGACCGGCCAAACAGATGAAATGGTTTAATAGGTCTAATCAAACTAGACCAATCTCTAATTTTTGGTTAGACCGATTGAATTGGATGGGTCGATCCAATTTTGAAAATATTGGATGTTAATATTACTTGTGGTGTAGTCACACAGTAAACAAATATTGGGAGCTATAATGAATTTTCCTATATATGAATATTAGTAATGAGTTATACACTACTCGGTATAACGAGAGTTTAACATAAAATCTAGACAATCATTCCTTGTATATATGTACTATCTTTTAATATTTTAAAAATTGAATTGAATCTGTTGGCCCAACCATAAATTGTTAATCGGCACGATCCTTTTGGCTATAAAAATAAAAAGTTTGGTCAAATCGATTAAAAATCAATTGAATTGGTCGAAAAATCAGATAAACTAGTTAGCAACTCTTTTTTATTATTTTTATATATTTTAATTTTTTTAAAAAATTTAAATTTGGTATTTGGTTATATTTATGTGATAATTTGGATATTGAGCTTTATTTAATGTATTTTTTAGCTATTTGTTTATTTTTATCTTGAACATAACAATTAATGTATTAAATTATCATTTATATAACATAATAAAAAATTATAGTTAGATTTTATTAGACTAGTCGAACCACCGATCGACAACAAAATCGGTTTAGTCATCAATCTAGTTGTGAAAACACTGATCTCTTTGAACCTTTTTTACATGAAAAATTTATTGTCAATTATGCACTTATATGTATTATAATTTTTACTCATCAATTTTGCATTTACATTTATATTTTGGAATCTTCCAAATTGAATTTTAAAATCAGATAGCATATTTAATTAATGAAAAAATAAAATATTACCATGTATGAGATTGATGTGTTTTACGCAATTCATATTTTGTGAACTAATGAAGTGAATGTCAAAATTTTGGTACTTTAAATAAAAATTATGATTGAAGAAGTGAATATCAATCAACATGACGAGTCAATTAAACCATCTCACTTCATTAAATAATAATTAAATAATAATAGAAAGAACTCATATCCTACAAATATAAATAAGAATGATTTTTAAAAAGTTAAACACACCATTTTATATTCAAACAAGAGAGAGATTGAATGAGGTTTCAAAATTATTTCAACTCAAATTCATTAAATTCACCAGCTTTAAGGTATTCCAAAATGAATATCATAGCGTTCACCGCAAAACGCATCAATAGTGTTTAATTTATAATTATTGTGTTAAGTCTACAATTAACACTATTGAAAATACAAATCAATTTAAAAGAAGATCGAAGTGGTCATTCCAACTTAAAATTTATAAATTATTGTTCTTGAAAAGGAGAATAAAAAAACTCAAAAACTGTACTAAAAAATTCATCTAATAAACAAATTTTAAATTGTGGTCATATTTTTCTTCCTTCTTATTTTGCAGGTACGAAATTTTATCATCTTTTTGTGATAATGAATTTTTATCATCGTCCTACGTGAATGTAACCAATTAATTGTATAAATATTTGCATCATTTTTTCATTTCATTCTCTTAATTACATTGTTTTATATCAGTCTCTATATGAACTCAAAAGGTCACAAAATTGAAAATAAAATATAGAAAATGAAAAACAATGATAAATATTGGCCTTTTAAAATGAAAATAACTAAGCAATTAGTCGTGGCCAAGGGAAGCAGAGTTGGCAAAACTCGTTGTCGTTATTTACCGAAAACTCGTTGTCCTATTACCATCTGTTTCCTGGCTTCTTATCGGGGAATGACTTAATAAAAGCGTAAACCTCTTTATGCCAATCATCCTCTTGAGTGAAAAGGTATATGTGCAAAAATTATAATTAAGAATTTAGAGTTGTTTATTTAGTATTATTGTATTGAATCAAATTGAAATTTTAATTTTTTAAAATGCTATATCGAATATCAAATTGAATTAATCGATTCGATTAAGTAATTATCAATTTTGTTTTGGTATTTTGGTTCGATATTTCAGTAACAATTTTTTTTCAAAAAAATAAAAATATTTAAAAAATTAAATATTAAAATTATATTTCAATTTTTTTTGGCAAGCAAGAAAAATAAAAATAGTATAAAAACAAATAATAGATATAAAATATATATAAATAATATTTCGTATTCGTACGATTCAATAAATCAAAATTAAAAATTAAAATCGAACCAACTAGTGAATTTTCATAAAGAAATCAAAATCAAATACCGAATCAAATGATTCAAATTCAATATGTATCAAATTTTTTATTTTGATTCGATTCGATCACGTTATAGAATAACACCATTCTTAACAAAAAGACATGTAGGGAATTTTCCGATAACGTTATATGGTACAAAATTTTGCATTGTAAGAACATATATACCCGTTCTTACTGTTTTAGAGTTTTGTTTTTCCATTGAAAGATGTTTAGGAGTCGTATTGTTGGTCTTCAAAGGTCAACCTTAACTATGACCAAGTATTTATTTTTTAATCTTATAATAAAAAGATCTAATTATTCCAAATCAAAAATTCATACTCAATAATTAAAGAAAATAAAACATGGACTGAATATATTTTAAAAAAAAAATGGCCCACAAGTAAATTTGGCTCCAGAAAGTTGCTCCTTTTTCCTATCCGTAATCTTCAGAAGTCCATAAGTTGACTAAATTAAACAACTTCTGGAAAAGTTCAGCAAATAGACCGCGTAAAAGTTGGAGTCTAAAGACATTTCCACTTTAAAACTAAATTTCCGTTTCCGCCGTTTGGTCAGCAGATGTAGGAAGTAGGAACAAACATCGTTCCTCCCATTTTCCTTCGTCTCCCACACCTCTCTCTCTCTCTATCTCTATATATATATATATATATTTCCCTTCTCCCACTGCTCCATCACTCATCATTTACTCACTGCTTTCTCTTACAGCGTATGTCTCAAAGGCCAAATATTCCACTCCACTCCCATCTCCTCCTCTCCACTCAGATGAACTCTACCTCCAATTGCTCTTCATATTTTTGTTAATTTTTTTCAGATTTTCTATTCTTTAGGTAAAGGAAACGATTTTCCTCCCAAGCTTTTTCTATCTTTACACACACAAAAGGGATTCAATTTTCCCATCTATTTCTTTCCATTTTTCCCATAGACAGAATTTTTTTTACCTTGTGACCAATCATGGGTTTAAAGGGATTTGCTGAAGGAGGCGTTGCTTCGATTGTTGCCGGGTGCAGCACCCACCCGCTGGATTTAATCAAGGTCCGGATGCAGCTTCAGGGGGAAGCTGCTCTCGCCCCGAACCCGGCTGTTCAAGCTCTCCGCCCGGTTATGGCCTTCCACACCACCGCCGGCCACTCCGTGGCCCATCACATCCACCTCCCTCCTCCCCGCGTGGGACCCGTCTCTGTGGGACTCCGAATCATCCAGCAAGATGGCGCCGCGGCCCTCTTCTCTGGTGTCTCCGCCACCGTCCTCCGCCAGACACTCTACTCTACCACTAGAATGGGTCTCTACGACATCCTCAAGAAAAAATGGACTGACCCCAACACCAATAACATGCCCTTGATGAGGAAAATCTCTGCAGGACTAATTGCTGGAGCCGTTGGCGCCGCTGTGGGGAACCCTGCTGACGTGGCCATGGTCCGGATGCAGGCCGACGGCCGCCTCCCCCTGGATCAGCGGCGCAACTACAAGAGCGTGGTGGACGCCATTTCCCAAATGAGCAAGAACGAGGGGATCGCTAGCCTGTGGCGCGGCTCCTCTCTTACGGTGAACCGCGCCATGCTGGTGACGGCGTCTCAGCTGGCGTCTTACGACCAGTTCAAGGAGATGATTTTGGAGAGGGATCTGATGAAGGACGGACTCGGGACACACGTCACAGCCAGCTTCGCAGCCGGGTTTGTGGCGGCGGTGGCGTCGAACCCGGTGGACGTGATCAAGACGAGAGTGATGAACATGAAGGTGGAGGCGGGGATGACGGCGCCGTACAGTGGGGCCCTGGATTGTGCCATGAAAACTATTAGGGCAGAGGGGCCAATGGCTCTTTACAAAGGCTTCATTCCCACAATATCGAGGCAGGGACCATTCACTATCGTGCTCTTTGTCACACTGGAACAAGTCCGCAAACTGTTCAAGGATTTCTAAAACCAATTGATGATGAGGAACAAGAAATATTATGTCAATGTAAAGACTAAAGAGTCACAAATTTTATGTTTTATGTTATTCTTTTTTGAATTATACTAAGTATTAACGAATGCACTTATATATTTAAACTCCTTTTATGATACTATTTTCCAAGTTTATAACAATTTTAAAAATAGTTAGTATTGAATTTTTTGAAAAATAAGTCACACTCAATCTTTTTGAAATTTACTCTTTTAATTGAAGAAGATAAAATTGTTTTAAAAAGCATCAAACTTCTTAAAGTAAATTTTTGCCTAAAGTATATAATATTGATTCGATTTCAAACTTTAGTATTTTAAGGTCTTAATTTCGCTAATTAAATTAGATTTCGTGGGGACTTGATTTTTAAATTTTGGTACAATAAGAAGTAATATAAGCACCAAAATCTTACTGTCTAAAGAGAAAAGAAAAAAAGCACAAGAATCTTCAGTTAATCGCGTAACCGGACTGGCGACCAAGAATTATTCGAATTTTAAATTGTGTTTGCAATATATTAAATGGTTCCTTGTAAATTTAGAGGTGTATCAAATGGTATGGTTGGAAGTGAACAACTTGTGGGATCCATAATTGAATATCAATAGCATAATAATTTTATGTGTCATTTTCAGAGATGACAACAATAGTGATTTTAGAGGGGAGAATGAAAGTGTGTTTGGGATGCATTTAGTCAAATCTAAAATTTCGAATAGACTCAGAGAATTGTCCCAC
Organism: Paulownia fortunei; assembly: GCA_019321725.1. Taxonomy (NCBI): domain Eukaryota; kingdom Viridiplantae; phylum Streptophyta; class Magnoliopsida; order Lamiales; family Paulowniaceae; genus Paulownia; species Paulownia fortunei. The sequence continues at coordinate 3,049,489 of CM033110.1, forward strand.
CCCATTTCGATATAGGATTTATATGCTTCGCCACATACTGAAACCCTGTGGCTCAATATGTCTGAACCCGCGAATTCGTTAATAATTTTTATCATGTATTGAAACAATTAATATTGAGTAGCAGATAAGAAGAACAAATAAAACACAAACTTTATAGCAAAAAGAGAGAGAGAGTTTGAGGTTGTTCACCCTATATATGTAAAATGATTAATGGAGAATGTTTTACAAAGCAAAATAAAAAATTCTAATAGATTAGACACACTTATAAATATATTTTTTCCAATGTATTAATTCTTTCCACTATTGTGTAAATACTTCTAAAAATTTTGCATATGGATGTATTTTCTTTCTTTCTTATAATATATATATATATATAAATTTAAAACTATTAAACTATTTTGGTGTTTCCTCCATAATGAGGAGAAAGCTCCACAAGCTTAATTCCACTTTTTAAATTTGGACTTATTTATATACCTAAAACAGATTTAAAATTCAATGCAAAGATAATGTGGGACAAGTGTATGAATATGTGTGTTTAGTTAAAAATGATGCTCTCAATATTGGATGTAAGAATGCAACACAACAATCAATGTGGGACAATATTATTATATGTAAATACATTAATATACAATAGAGGTGTCGTGCTCATGGCAGGGGAGAGGGAGAGAGAGATGGATGGAGAAAGGTGCGCCGATATAGACAACAAAGATGACTGCCACCGGAAGAGGCTAAGAATGTGTTGCCAGAAGAGACCAAGGCCAAGCGCCGGGATTACAAATGGGAGGCCATGGCATAAAGGTGTGGAGTGAAAGAGGCGACGATTTCAAAGAAAGAAAAATCAGTAATGAGGTAGAATGAAGGGCTTTTTTGGCAAAATATTATAATTTAATAAAATATTTGTCAGAATACATTAAAATGGGCAAGAGTTGTGGAAATATGATAAAATATTATTGCTAATAACGTTTTTAATAATAATATATATATATATATATATTTAACCACCAAAATTGGAAGCGTTACTTGAGGTAACGCTTCCAATTTGAAAACGTTATATCAAGTAACACTTCCAATTTAAAAACGTTATATCAAGTAACACTTCCAATTTGAAGTGTTACTACTTTACCAAATTCTTAAGTTTTTTTTCTTTTTTGTTTAAGTTAACTAATGTAGTTTATTCAAATTATGTGTATATCTGTAATTTATTCATATTATTTGTATTTAACATTTTATGTAATTATAATGTTATACACGTAAATATAAGATTTAAATTTTTAAATAAAATTTAAAACAATATTATATAAATGAATAGAGTAATCAAATTAAATATATTGTGTACAATAATCAGTAATATCCGACAGTACCATAACTACGTGGTCACCTATTCCTATGCCCTCTAGCTCTCTCTCCTCTATTTTGTGTAGTATCAAAATATTGTGATATGTCATCAGTTTGCAAATTATCATCTACATATGTATTATGATAACTCGATAAACAGGTATCATGAATATAATCTTGATACATTGATGTCATTGGAGAGAATGGAACATGAGAGATATCAAACTTTTGATGTGATGATATATTTCTAGGCATTAATCCCAAGACAAGATTAAATTGTACTCGCGAGTACGTATATATTGTTGGATCGTAAGGAGTGAAAGAAAAATAATTATCTAATATTAAGATTGGCCTATAAACATCATCAAGAGAGACAGATAATGTAGAAGGCCTGGCTACATCTGCTGCTGGAGGGCAGTGATATAATGTCGAAACCTGGCCTGTGAAAGGAGGTATCTAAGTCCGTCTGGTGGTATCACCCTCTATTGAGCGACTGGACCTCTCAGTACGACTCCTCATTCTCCTATTTGTCCTAGCTTGTATATCATTTGGTGGTTGTGGTTGTTCCGAGGGCATTTGTGAAGGCAAATCTCGGCTAACGAGGAAGGTCACGACCTGCTCACCAATAGAAATATATCACTCCAATAATGAATTAATTGTAGTCAAATCCTCCGGAGGCTTCATCTGAGCACTTATACTAAGAGAGGTCAACTGATCAACCTGAAATATATATAAAAAATCACAATACAAATATATATAATATAAAAGAACTCCAAAAATATAAATATATCAAATATCAATTTACGTATCAAAAATTGCATCAAAGATGCATCCCCAACTTGGTAGCCTGTAGTCTGAACTTTATTGGCAGACAATATAAAACGGCTTGTAACTCTGTCATACCACTCATTATATCCATCCTCTATAGTGACTGCATCTTTGATGAGTGGTCTACACACAATAGTGTCAAATCTTCTAATCCATGCGCTAATGTACTGTATGTGATTAGCTTCCCACTCAAATCCTGTATACCCCACACGGTCAAATCTACGCAAATCTGTCTCAAGATCCTATGAAAATGGAGGGATGTTTTATATCATCCTAAACTGTTAATGAATAAAGATATATATTTAATTACTCCTTTTATGATCCTATTTGCTAAGATTGTAACAATTTTAAAAATAGGTAGCATTAAATTTATTGAAAGTTACTCTTTTAATTGAATTTTATTGGATATTTTTATTAAATAGCACTCCAATTTGAGTATTTCTAATTGAAAAGTAATGAGTAAAATTATTGATACATATATGCAGTAATATGAAGAAGATAGAATTATAAAGTTGTTTTAAAAAGCATCGTACTGTCATATTATTTACAAGATATGCATTTTATTTTATTTTTTTAATTATAATTATTTACTCTAAAACTCTTACTAATTTAAATATCAAATCACTTATCAAAAACAATCTTATAATTTTCTTAACGATCTGCTTAGACAAATAATCCAGTTATTGAATTTTATTGAAGTGGTGAATAGGCGGAATTAAACCTCAGCATCTCTATGTTAATAATTGCGTATTTGATATTGTTGATATTATTCATGTGGTAGTCACACATTTAAACAAATAATGGGATCCATACTCGAATTTTCCTGTATATTATAATAATGTAATAAGATTCTCTTCATGTTAGACAACAAGAAATGTTAATTCCACGGCCCCACCTTTTACGCAGCAACTCGGTTCGGTCTTTCCTGGTGTCCAATTGGGAATGGCCAATATTATTGGACACGTGGCGCAAGGCCAGTCAAGAGAGCTCATCCTTGTATTTGTCCACATAATTTGGAATCCTATTCTTAAGTCAAAATTTAGGTAGTTTTGTCCCCACATATGCCTTCAACAGCCATTTCTTTTGTTATTATTATTATATATTTAACCCTTTTGTTTTGCATTATAAAATTCAAAATTTGTCTTTAACCCTTTTTTTAGCTTGCCTCTTAACTGCTCTTTTGGCTGGGTCTAATCAAACCGCTGGTCAAACAAATTTTGCTATTGAGCAGTGGTTTAATTGGTTAGATTAGTCTAATAAAAATTTATTATATTTTATTATTTTATTATATAAAATAATAATATAATAAATTAATTATTATATATTATATTTTATGTATAAAAAAAAAATAACTAACTAAAAAAACATCTAACAAAACTTAAAATTCAAATAACCATATAAATATAAAAATATCAAATTTAAACAAAAACCGGTCCAATTGGTAAAAAAAAAAATGGTCAATCATTTTGGCCGATTTAACCGGTTTCTGATTGATTTTGACCAGTCAAATTAAAAAGTGATAGTATCACTTACACCTAAATAAAAATATACGATTTGTTGATAGTATATATCAATATATAATTCAAGTTAATTATTTTCTTTAATTGATTAAGAGAGATCGAGTAAATCCAGATAAAAATAAAAACAAACAAATCTTGATAATAAAACCTATCAAAAAGACACAAATATCTAACACTCGTGTGTGTGCTTGCCTAGCTTGTGCGCTCTTTGGCCACAAGAATATTTGTGAACTATATATACATTTTTAAGACCACAATCTTTTTCATGGTATATATTTTTATTGAGAAAATAGAAATACCAAATGTTTGGATACATAGTACAAAAAAAGAACCTTGTTCAATGTATATATATATATATATAATATATATAGTGTCTTCATATCTTGTCGATATTGTGGGTGCATACATCTTGTATTAAATATTTTATTTGACAAAAAATAAGATATTTAACATAAAATCCACATACCTTTAAATGAATTTATGTCCTCCTTAAAAAAAAAAAAAGTAATACCAAATGTTTGAAAATATTATATTAAAATAAGGACCTTAATCCATGTATATATGTACACAGTACCTTCAACCAAATGATGGAACATTTTGTGGCATAAAATATATATGTTGATCCAAATTAATGAATAGATTGATATGCAAGCTGCACCAAGTGTGGCAATTTGCTACATATGGAACAAATTGTTTTTGGGTTTCCATGGTCCAATTTAGAAGTTGGTGTCAAATTTTTTAGTAGTTTTAAGTTCTTCATAATTTAAACTATAAAAAATAAAAGGAAGAGTTATTTGACTGCCAAACGAAAAAATTATAGATATATAAATTACCATCCACAATGAACGTTCCCCCTTTTGCTAAATAAAAAGGGAAGTCTTTAATCTTTAGATTTACTTCTTAATAATTTTTAGCAGTTTAGCATTAGAAAACCTTCAAATAGTGATATTATCAGTACTTTGAAAAAATTATCACAAAGTTGCTTTTATTCATTTGAGAAAGTAATCAAGTAAATTAGCCAATAATACAAAATGATCATTCAAATCAATTCTTAATGTAAAATATACAGATTTAATTTTTTTTTTTAGTTTTATTCCCTAATTTCAATAATAAATCAATTTTGCCTTTTTTTAATTCAAATTTCAATGCCTAGTGGATGCTTGGGGGTTGGGGAGGTGGGGTTAGTTGTATAATTTATTAGAAAATAAATGCTTAGATAATAAGATTTTTGCATCTTTGGCGATTTCAGAAAGGCACAACATGATATTTCAGTTCAAGTTGTGAGAGTTGAATTAGTCTTACATTAATTCTAGTCATGCGATGTCCTACCAACCAAAAATTGATCAATAATTGAATAGCATATTGATTTTATGTGTCTGTTAGGTATTGTTTGAAAAAAATTGTGCTTTTATAAAAGTAATAAATTTTGGAGAAAAAGTAACAAAAAAGTAAAAAGTATAGGATATTCGGATAAAATATTAAAAAGTGAGTAATTGAAAAGTGAGTGTTTCGTAGTATAATTTAAGCTTTTCTTTACTTTTTAATATCAAAAGTTCATAATGCTCCTTAGATAAACAAACATCTTTGACTCATGCCTCAATTTTCAAAAATTATTTAGAGGTATAAGGTCTAAAATAAGTTTGAAATATTTCGTTAAAGGGAAAAATACAAAATTCATCCTGTATATTGGTCTGTATAGAGATTTAGTCATTTAAGTTGGTAAAACTTGATTTTAGTATATTAAATTTTTAAATTTTTCACATGTGGTCCAAATTTCATTGAATTTTTTTAATTTGATCGGGAATTACTAACGTGGCACAAAGATTATCAAAATTTGCTGACATGGACTATAATTTGGGAATTTTTAAATTTGAAGAGAAAAGTATATGATGTAGCAATTTGATGGACAATGGGATGAAAATAAACAAATATGTGTAATTTCCAAATGAACCTAAAAAAATAATAATTTATTTAATATTTATTCTTTTTCCACTTATAAAATTTCAAAAAAAATATTTTTTTATTTTTTTCTCCACCATCTTCAAACAATTTGTAAAATTTCAAAAAAATCAAAATAGTTTACATACTATTTTTAAATAATCTCTTAATTTAAAAAATATAAATAAATTAAAAAATAAAGAAATAAAATATCAATGAACTTTTATATTTAAAAGTTAGAAAGTATTTGAATTTCAATAATAAATAAAATAAAAATAGTTTATATAATATATTAAATAACTTTTTAAATACTAAAAATATAAAATAAAGAAAAGATTTACATAAATAGTTATCATAATATACTTTTTTCTTTTCTTTTCCTTTTTTAATTTAAAAAAATAATTTTAAATATTTTAATTTTTAGAAGAAGAAAGAGAAGGAGAGATAGATGGTGGAGCTAGACGGGTGGTGGAGGTGGAAGAAGAGATAGATTGGTAGTTTGGGGTGTGGAATTAGGTGGAAGAACATGTGGATAGTTGTTTATGGTATGGATTTAGGTGAAAGAAGAGGTGGGTGGGTTGGTGGTTTGGGTGTGGATTTGGGTAGAAGAAGAACAGGAGGAGGATTTGGTTATGGATTTAGGTAGAAGAAGAAGAAGAAGGTGGTTTGGGATGTTGATTTTAATAGAAGAAGAAGAAGAAGAAGCAGATGGGTGGTGGTGGTGGTGGTGGGTGTGGAAGAAGATGAAAGATAATTTTTTTTAAATTTTTTTTACCAAATACAAAAAATAAAGATAAAATAAATTATTATTTAATTTTTTTTCTCCCTTTTTTTATTTAGGTGACACATATTTATTTATTTTTTTCACAAAATAATACACATAAGCGTCATATCAGCTATTTTTTTCCCCAAATAATAGAAATCCCCAAAATATAGTTCATATAGCAGATTTCGGTGATTTATTATGCCACATCAACAATTCCCGATCAAATTAAAATTTTTAGGTAAAATTTGGACCAAATATGCAAAATTTAAAGACTTAATGTAGTAAAATCAAATCTTGTCAATTTAACGGATTAAATATCTATATAGACTAACATAAACGACGAATTTTGCCTTTTTCCCTTTACCTAAATGCTACTAAAAGCCAGAAGCACCTCCAATCTTCTTTAAATTTCAGTTTTATTTAAGAAAATTAGAAGCAAAATCACTACTATAAAACATACCAAAAATGTTTTAAGTTCAATTTTTTTCTAATTTTTTCAAACAATGCCTTAACACGAGTTTCTTATCGTAAGTTATTTGTGAATTGTTCAATTTACTGACTTCGAATAAGATTTTCCTACTTCCTAACATTCGAAATTAATTACAAAATAAAAATTTGTTTCCCGGTCATTATGAATTTTATTCTCTCAAATTTTATCAAACAAGAAATATGAATTTTGTAATCTCGTCAGTCACATTTAGTGATCAAACCTTTCTAAGCTAAACATTTACATATTTTGAATGTTGATATTACTTGTTGTGTAATCACACATTGAACAAATATTAGGACCATACTTGAATTTCCCTATATAAAGTTACAGGTCTCTAAGTGCGTCACATTATGGCACTTAATTCGTTATTATGATGTCGAGCATATGAATTAATATTATTGTTGAGGTACATATTAACTTAGAAGGATATTAAAGTGGTAATTTCAATTTAATATCCATAAATTATTATTTGTGAGAAGAATAATTAGAGGATTCAAATAGGAGATTGTACTCAAAATTCTTTTAAATAAATTTTATATTTGTGCATATTTATCTTTTCTTGTTATTTTGCTGAGACAAACTTTGTGTGTATGAATTTCTTACGTCCAGTGAGATGATCTCTGCCCCTCTTCTCAACTCTTTGCAAATCAAATTAAAGTTGCAATGAAGATGAGGGGCAAGCAGTTCATATTCACAAATTTTAAATTCTTAAAAGCATAAATTTTTGAAGAAACATGTAAATTGGGAGCGATCGAAGTTGGTGTTCCATGTATTTACCCATATTCCATTCAAACTGAGGGCAAGGATGAAAATAAAGTCATTTAAAAATAATTGTCAACTAATGAAGAAGTTGTAACATTATCACATTTGACCTTTCAAATACTAGTAAATAAGAGCATAAACTATCTAAGTTTCTCTAGTTTAAGCCTTCTTAGTGATCTTATTCTAGGCATAAATTTTTGAAATAAAGCTTGCTCAAATACTATTTGATGAGAACTTAAATTATTAATAATACACTTAAACTATCAATACTACTCCTTGAAATGAGTATAGAAAGTTTAAAAGTTAAATCAAGCGAAGATTCCTTGATTCAAGTATGAATTGTTTTACAATTCAAATTCAGATATATTATTCCTTGATATGAGTACAATTATCTATTAAATTCAAATTCAAATTTAAAACTTTTTGATATAAGTATAAATTAAACACAAATTTAGTTTCAAATTGAAGAATTACTTAATACGAGTATATGTTATATAATATATTCAAGTTCAAATGACATCTCCTTATTATGAGTTTAAACTATTTACAAATTTCAAGAAAAAATAGATAATTAACTCTTGATATGATTTTATACTATCTACAAATATCAAATAAATTCAAATTAAGAACTTCTAAATACGAGCATAAATGTCTACAAATTCAAATCAATTTAATTGAAAAATACTTTAACATTAGTTTAAAGTGGTATGTTTCACATAAAATCAAGTAACTACTAAGGCATGTTTTGTTGAGTATGTTCCAGGTTCAACACTTATTCATTTTCTTCACATTCATCAAAGTAGATAAGCGTGAACAAGTTTTAAGGCAACATTTGTAGACATGAAAAAATATATTGTCAATTATGTACTTACATAGATATGTAATATAATTTCAATTCATCAATTTTATATTTATATTTACATTTTGGAATCTCTTGAATTGTATTCTAAGTTAAATTAAATATATAATTGATGGGTGAATTAGTAATTCATATATATGATATTGATGTGTTTAATGCAATTCAGATCATATTTTGGGTGAACTAACAAAGTGAATGTCAAGACTTTGGTAATTCAAATAAGAAATTGTGATTGAGGAAGTGAATACCAATCAACATAAAAAGTCAATCAAACCATTTCACTTCATCCAATAATAATAGCAAGAGTTTGTATCCTTTAAGTATAAATTGAAATAATCTCTAAGAAGCTAAATACAAATTTCTGTATTCAAACAAGAGAGATATTGAAGGAGATTTCAGAATTATTTCAACTCAAGTTCATCAAATTCAAATAGTTTCAAGGCATTTCAAAGTGAATATCAAGGCATTCATTTTGAAACGCATTAATTAATTCGTGATTATGGTATTAAGCCCACCAATTAATGCTATTAAAGATGCAAATCGACTTAAGGGATTAATCAAACAATTCAAAATAGACGTTGTACTAAAAAATTCTTCAACTAAATATGATTGGTATAATTTATATAGTCGGTATATGGAATGTAGCAGGAATTGAATGAACATTCTCAAATTCATTTTCATATATATGATTGATATAATTTGGAGGTAGAAATATTCATTCTCATAGGAATTCTCATTCCCAAAAATATAGATTAGTCATTGCATTCCTTCTCTTAGTTTTAACTATTCCCAATCAACAAGGAATGGAACTATATTTATTTTTGATAAAATAATTCTTTTAAATATAATAAAAATATTAGATAAAATCGAAACCCAACCCATCCAAATTTTTATGAACCTGAAATTTCTATATAAGAGAAAATAATATTATTAATAAAAAATAATTATTTAGATTTTAATTATTAAAAAATTAAAAAATTTAGATATATTTATTGCTTTTACATTATAAGCATAATCTACTCATTAATTTTATGTTATTGTTAT